>OVBX01005387.1:2068-13173 GCA_900406325.1 Erucastrum elatum
GTTACGATTCATTTGAAATTAGTAAATAACAAAAAAAAAACATTTCATTTAAAGTCATTGACATAGCAGACGACAACATAAAATATATTTGAATGATTTAACAATCCAAAATCCTCACAAGTAAAACTCAACCATTCACCACAATAGGTAAAAAATACTATCAAAACTTCATATGACAAAAATGAAACTTGGCTCCTTTCTCTAGTTCCTTTTTGGAGGACGAACAACGCCGCACTTCTGCCCCTTATGCCCTCCTGCACCAAATCAGTTTAACCCAACCATTAATCCAGTTTTCATATTCAAGGTTGTGAGCATTTAAGTTTAGGTACCTGATGGCTTTTGCTGATTTGCAACTTTGGCTTTCTTTGAAGCAACTGCGTTGTTGTTGTTCACTGCTCCACCATTTGGTCTCTTCTTGCTCGGAGGCTCAACCTATTTTTTGATTCATCAGATTATTCATCCAACATTAATAAAAGCTTTCAATAAGTGCCAAGACTCAATTCTTTAGGAAAATAACCTTTACAGGTGTATCCTCTTCTTCTTCAGAGTCATCCTCATCCTCATCAGAACCCATCTGGACCACAAATAAACACGAGTCACATAACAGAAATAGGTATCAAGATCATAGCTTTTCAACTGATTCAACTAAAACTCACCTCATCAGAGTCAGATTCATCTTCATCGTCTGACTCAGATTCACCAGCTTCAACGCTGGCCTTAGATTTCTCCAATTCTAAACAACAATTGCCAAAGTTAGGATTTATAACAAAGTAACGTCTTAAGACAGTAAACTAGTAAACTTAACCTACCACTCTTAAACATATCCATGGGAATGTCCTCATCCTCTGAATCAAAATCTGCAAAAAAATTACAAAAATCAATACAGTCATAAAAAAAAAACCAGCATAGTAACAAAACATTGGAACTCACCAGAGTTGAGCTCGCCATCCATAGGATCAGGGGACTTGTAACCAATAAGATAGACACTGGTGCTTTTGCACTCATGAGAAATCTCAAAATCTTGCTCGAACAAGAGATCAAGAGAAACTTGAGGAACCTTCTGAGAGAGGTTTCCGATAAGAATCTTCTGCTTATCATCACCACCAACCTTCACAAAAACCTGAACAGTCTTATCTCCCACCTTGTTGAACTCACCAATGGCAATCTTGAGAACAGAACAGAGCCAAAAAATACAATCAAACACTAACTAACTAACAGAAGATATATTTCAAGAAAAGACATTAGATACTATTGATAACAGACCTGAGTGACATGGATTATATACCCATCTTCTTGTTCGACTTTGGTGGGCTTTCCAGGCTTAATCTCAGTACCTACATAACCACCAGATATGTTAAGACAAAAGCTCACTGAAAGATAAATGTTTTGAAACCAAACACAGTATTCACTTTATCACCAAAAGTAAGACCAAACTATAACTTAACACAAGACAATGCTTATAGAGAGGTTTCTATACAGACATAAGTAATAAGAACAAACAAGTTTCGTGTAAAACTAGATTTAAAGAGACACGCGAAGAACAAAGGATTTTAATCATGTCAGAAACAGTTAGGTCGGAAGGAAGTTCGATAGAAGTTATAAGGAGATAGTTTTAGAGAGACAAACCCCAAAACTCCATAGCTAGTCGAAGGAGGTGGCTGGCTGCTTGAAGATGAAGAAGAGAATAGGGTTTAAGAGTTGGTTTGAAAAAATGGTTAGAACGAAGCCGATTCATTTATAAGGATGCTGGTAGGGTTTTGAATACAATTTTTTTGGGTTAGCTATTTATTGGGATTTTTATTTATAATGAGCCTAGTTAGGATCAGCCTTGTTTGATTGTTTGATGGATTGTAAAATGTATATTTTCTACATATTTTAATCGCGTTAAATTTCTTTTTTTTTTTGAAAGTTTTAAATTTAGCTAAACATTTTATTTATTTAATATTCTAATTTTATTGCCTCCATGACCTCCATCGAGTCACATCGTTTTATGGGACTGAACCTCTCTTATATTAGTTACTTTTGAAGTTTGGAAGAACTTTCTATGGAGAAGAACAGTCGTCGGTATGTCTGTGAAACAACGGCTGCTAGAAAACGAACCATCGCCTATTGAGAGAGATGGAGTTCGTGTGGGAACTGGCAGATCTAAAAGATTTAGTGAGTATTTAGAAAATTACAGTTCAAGTTTCTACGACTTTAGTTAAATCTGAGAGAATGACAACGGAAAAAAATCAAAAGTACGACGAAAGAGGAAGTAGACAAAGATTTACTTGTCGTTTTAGAGATTTAGTGAGTTAGATAAGATGAGATTTGGTGCGAATATAAGAAAACAGAAAAAGAAAAAGTTATTTTAGTGTTTTTAGTTAGAGGTGGTAACGAAATCTATCAACTGTATATTTAGAAGATATATGTGTAAAGTTTTCTAAATATATGTGTAAAGTTGGTTGAAGAAAGTGTTCTTTAATGTAACATGTAAGTCATGTTGTGTCTCTGAGAGTAACTAAATATTATCTATACCCTCAAAAAACAACTACTCGATTCGGCACTTCACCTACCTAAAGTGAAAAATGACAAGTTACTACAATGAGATAAATATAAAATATCAAAAACAAAACACCCAAAAACTTCACTTCGAAATAACTTTTATATAAAACTTCACTCCCAATGATTTTACGTGGTATGATATTATATAGCGTTACAATGAAAACGTAGATGAGGACGACGAAGAAGGCGACGATGGTGACCAAGAAGTCATATCCATGGGATAACTCCCCAACACACGCAAGAAAGACGTGAACTCCTGCACCTCCGAAAGCGCGTTCTGCGCACGCGCCTCAGCCATCGAAGCCTCGAAGTCAACGTAAAACATATACTCGAAATGCTTCGCCGTCCCGACGTTCGCCTCGTCGACGAGCCTGATCGGGACATTGTGGTTAGGCCTCGACTCGATCTTCGTCAAGCTAATGTCCCTAAACGCGAAAGCCGAGAGCACCTTGAACAAAACGCACGTGCCTTTCTCGTGCGCGAACACGATACTCGTCTTGAACGGCCGGTCCGTCCTCGGTATGATCGGCTCACGCGCCAGCATCACGAACCGCGTGACGTTACTCGCGTCGTCCTGGATCCCGTCCGCGAGTACCTCCAGCCCGTAGATCTCCGCGGCGCGTGCGCTCGCTATCGCCGCGGTGTCGCGGACGTTGTTCGCGGCGATGAACTCCGCGGCTCCGGCGGTGTCGTCGACGGCCTCACGCGCGACGTTGAGGCCGAGCTTGGTGAGCGTGTGCTCGCACTGAGCGAGTCCCTGAGGGTGAGAGATGACGCGCGTGAGGAACTCCTTCCTCACGCCGGGAAGAGCCAAGAGGCAGTGATGAACCGGAAGCTGGACTTCTCCGACTATGTGGAGACGGTGACGGAGGAGGAGATCGTAGTTCCGATGAATCGATCCTCCGAGGGAGTTCTCAACCGGCAAAACCGCGCGATCCGCGATCCAGAGCTCAACCGCTTGAAACGCGACTTCGAACTGATCNTTTCCTCACGCCGGGGAGAGCGAGGAGGCAGTGATGAACCGGAAGCTGAACTTCTCCGACTATGTGGAGACGGTGACGGAGGAGGAGATCGTAGTTCCGATGAATCGATCCTCCGAGGGAGTTTTCCACAGGCAAAACCGCGCGATCCGCGATCCAGAGCTCAACCGCTTGAAACGCGACTTCGAACTGATCGCAGGGGATCGCTTGGCAGTTAGGGTAGGCTTTACCGGCGGCGGCTTCGGAGTACGCGCCGGGGACGCCTTGATACGCGACTCGGAGGTTAGATCCGTGCATCGGAGCAGGGGATAGATCGGTAATGCTGAGAGGCGTCGTCTTCTTGGATTGCTGATTCGAAGAAGCCAACGAGGAGTTGTTGTTGTTATCGAACGGTACGAGATTCAATGATGCGATGTCCGCGGAGCCGTTACTGTGGCCGTTAACGGGGGAGAGTAAGGATTCGGATTGTTCCTGAGAAACGACTTTGCTGGAGAGAATGGCGCAAGAGCTTTGCCAGTCTGATCTGCTTGAACCAATGGGGGAAGAGTCAGATCTCTTGCCGCAATGAATGAAGCGTCTCCGTGAGGCCGTTACCGTCGCGGGAGTTTGGGAATATCGGAGCATTGGATTGTGAGGAGAAGTAGGTAGAAGAGTTTTCATGTTGAATTAAATTGAATTGAGAGTGTGTAAGATGAGGATGATGTTGAAGGTTTGTTAAAGAAAGGAGAGTGAGGAAGAGAAAAGAGGAGTGTTATAGGAGAAGAGAAGAAGAGCGTGGAGTGCTCTCCTGCCTCTCACGATCCTTTACCTACCACCATATACACACACACACATTTGTTTTTTTTCTCTTTGATGTTGTTTGTTTAGTTTGGTTACACCACACTTGGTGGTGGGCCAACCCCATAAAAACCCAAAACGTGTATAGGTTGTTGCAAAATTTTCATTATCTTCAATTTTTTTTGAAAATTAATTAAATATCTTTTTCAAAAAATTATTTTATATATGTATTTAGGAAAATTTATAAACATTTTATTTCTATTTTAGAAGACTTTGTTGATATGCTATAAAATTCAGAGAAAATATAAAACATTTGATAATGTCTCTAACAAAACTTATAGAACTTTATAAACGATTCTTATAATCAGGATTATAAATTTATAATTATTTTTATTGAGTGTTTGTTTAAGAAGTGACATTTTCGAAAATGGACATTAAAAACCTCCCAGTATGATCCATCGTTTTTTTAAATTTCAAAACTAATATAAAATTTTAATGATAAAGGGATCACTTTTTCTCTCAAAATTTGTATTAGTATCATCATCACTAACTGACAGGAACTTAAAGCATTTCCTATCCCATTCGATAATTTACTGCAAAACGAAGCGATGAAGAAACAAAAAAATGATTACTCTAAATATGGAGTAATGAGATTTTTGTTTATTCATCACTCTATTTTCCACTTCATTTTACAGTGAATTATGGAGTGGGGTTGAAGATACTGTTATAACAATAACAGTTTGTATACTAGTGTCGTTATTGTATCAATACCCAAACTGAAACCAAAGTTCATGTAATGAATATTGTTTATAATTGTTCGAGTAGGACTTGGGTTCACCCGCTGTGGTGAATTCTCTAATTCACCTCAACCTTCTACACCAATTAAAGTGACATGTAGGATTAGTGAAAAATGAATTATTTTTTATAGAAAAAAAAGTAAAACATGTGGAAAAAAAAACGCCGTCTTCTTCTTCTTCATCTCTCACATCAAAAAACCGAAGTTTTGGTTGTCAAGCTTTTTGAATGTCCAATTTTGTGTTTTCAAATACAATTTTATACCCTAAATCCAAATCATATACCCTAAACCCAAACTGTAAACCCTAAACCCAAACCCAAATTATAAACCCTAAACCCAAACTGTAAACTCTAAACCCAAACTGTAAACCATAAACCCAAACCTAATACATCTAAATAGGATTTGTGTTTAGAGTTTATGATTTGGATTTAGGATCTACGATTTGAGTTTATGATTTAGGGTTTAAAAATTGATGCAAATAATTGTTTATCTATCTCATAAGAGAACATGATTTGATTTGATTATGAGAAGCTAAAGTCAAAATTGGATTTGAAATTATAGAATTGAAGATTTAAATTTGACAAACAAAGCTTCATATTTTTTCTGTGAAAATGAAGAAGAAAGAGATCACTTTCTTTTAATTTTCATGTTTTCTTTATTTTTTTTATTTTTTTAACTAATCCTACATGGCAATTTAATTGGTGTAGAAGATTGAGGTGAATTTAAGAATTCACCATAGGGGGTGAACCTAAGTTTTATTCTAATTGTTCCCTAAAAAAATATTTCGTTTATAATATAGAAGATGTAGAAACAACAAAAGTAAGTATCGATAAATCTTAGTTTTCTCTCTTATTATCAGCTAGCTGTATTTTGAATATCCGCCCAATTATACAGCATGTTATGCTACTGTTCGATATAAAAGTGGTAAGGGAAGATATTATATCAACCTACTATTTTTCTCTTTTTGTCAACATGTCAATCTACCTTTTATTTTGTAGTATTAGGCACCAAACCAGCAAACCTTTCCAAATAAATGGACATTTGTAACTAACTATTCAAAGTCCAAACCAATACTCACCAACCAAAGTTCGCTTAAGCTTCCTATGAATGAAACGTTTTAACCCTTAAGCTGTGAATCTTTGTCAGGCACGGGAGAGCACTCTCCAGACACATCCTTCTGCATCTTTTTACAGTATTTTCTTGTTATTTTCCTTTTTAGGGTAAGAAAAAAGTTCGGTCAACTGTAACAGTAAAATAATCTTACGTTATTATGGCCAGTGACTTTGCCTAGTAGCTTGTAGCCTTGTACAGTGACTTTGAAACTTGTAGGCAACATTATGGTGGATGTTCCTCGAACAAATTGTCTCCTTCCATGAAAACTTGCCCGTTGCCACCTTCGATGTGTGAAATACTCAAACGAAGATTCTCTACGGCTTCTACTATAGCATTGATCCGTTCTTGAAGATCTGATTATAGACCATGGTGAGATTGATAAGGTGAAAGCGTTTGTTTTTGTTTCCCCATCGTTGAAGAGACAATCATTGCAGATAAGTGATGGATGTTTTTCTGATGAGCATGTCCGTATGTGATAGATACCCCATCTTTGAGGTATTTCAAAGTAAGAGATTATAGAGATACCCCCTTCTTGGAGATATGCCAAAGCTGGAAGTGGCAGAAATAATTAAATCTAGTTATAAAAGGATTTGATCATAACAGTCTATATAACTTACAACAACAACACCCAATTCCAAGTGCTCTGTTCAACAAACAAACTTGCGAACCAAGAAACTTCCAACGTAAAGGGAAAAATAAACGAAAAAAAATCTAATTATTTACCACTTCGCCGTTGAGTTTTTTTTTTGTTCATTCAAATGCCAACCCATTTGACCCATCTGAAAAACCTTCCCACCCTAAACGGCAGCTCGTAGTCTTTAGCAAGTGCTGGTTCTCTCGTCACAGTCTCACTATCAGACCAAACGTAAACCCCACGTTCCTGCTTACTCCCAGGAACTGTATTGTCCAAAACCACTGCCATGATGAACGCAATCACCATGTTCATCGATAACAGCGTGTTCATCACATAGTTCACCTGCACAAAAACTCCTCCCAATTTATACGAATATTCTCCTCAAATTTAAAATTTTGAAAAGGCAAAAGCGTAAACGTACCCCTTTATATTGGCTTTTGAAGGGACCATGAGAAGCAACAATGTAAGGTTGGTAATAACTCGGAACAGAGAGGTTCGAGTTTGGAGAAATGCCATACTGCTGGAAGTAAGCTGGGACAGATAGAGAAAAGAACAGCGATAGCCCCACGATTATGATGTTCCTCGAGCTTCCAGCTTCACTGTAACGTAAGTTTGAGAGACCTAGTGCCGTGAACATTGCCCACATAAAGCAAAGAAGAGAAGCAACCATCACTTGTGGTATCGATGCTATAAACCCTCCAACTTTACCTGAGATAATTATCAAAAAGATTGCATCAGATCTCTATAATGAATCGTATAGTTTAGGACTGGGATTTTAAACCGAACCAGAACCGAAAATTTTGGTCAGTTCGGTTCGATAGTTTTTTTTCATTAAAGTTTGGTTTTCGGTTTAGTTTCCAATCGGTTGCTGCGGTTTCTTAAAAAGATTATCTATAACCAAACCATACCAAAACCAACCGAACTAACCGAAATGAACCAAATTATCCGAAATTTAACAAAACTAAACCAAACTATAACCGAAATCAAAGATTTTTAAAAACCGAACTAACCGAATACTGAACTAAACTTTATGTTGGGATACTTCGGTAATGAACTAACCGAAAACCAAACTACCAGAACCGAATTACCCAAACTACCCCATGCATTTGTTAAATAATCAGTGAACCACTTACTTACCAACAAGTGATAGTATAACCAAAACACATGCGCCTAGCTCAACGACTCTGCGGCTTCCCATCTTGGTCACAGCGATTGTGTGAACGTTTTCGGTTAAGGTGGTCGAACCAGTACCTGTACCCCACAAACCGGCTAGGAGACTTGTGAAACCTTCGAGACCTATCGCCCGACTCACAACACCAGGCGTAGGAGGCATCGATGCTACTAACAGAGAAGCAGCATGGTACGAACCAACCTGCAAAACATAACTCTGATTAGTAAAAAAGTTCGACTTCAAAATGGTTGACAGAAAACACTTACTGAATCTACTGAAGCAATGATGGAGACCACACACATGACAAGAGACATCTTCCAGGTGAATATCGGCACACCCCATTGCAAGGGGTAAGGAAACCTAAACCAAGGGGCGGATCTAAGGGCGTGAGAAGTGTCGACGCGACAGTACTTCATCCTGGTCATGTATTTTCTGCAGTGGCTCGACACGACGTTTGAGACGGGGACGTTAGGGTCACAGCCTTTGTAGGTGTAAGCTCCTGCTTCTGTTAAAAGGAAGGCAGCAGCCCAAGTGATTGCAAGACTCAATGGAACCTGTTAGTAAAGATGATGTTAGCAGAAATCAGATGTAGAGAGTGACATATCAGATGAATACTATTATGATCTTACCGCATAGATAAGGAAAATCCGATGGCTTAAAACAGAGATTTTCCGGAGATACTGCAGCAAAAGTTTGTAAAAATATTAAATTATTTACTACTTTTCAAAAGTGGTTAAGAGTAACTTTCAATAAACTTACAAGAGCAAAAATGACCACAAGTAGTATCTGGACTACACCGATCTCAAGACATTTACCAACAATCGGGAAACCGTAGCTGTAAAACGATAGTCCAACTGCAGCTATTGTCGGAGCTACAACTACTGGATTGATCAACCTATTTACAAAGATCAAAAGATATTTACGAATATACCAAAAAGAAAACGATATTTTTGTTTTGTCACAGAGGAAACGATATCAAAATGCTTGATTTATACCTCAAAATCAGGGACATTAGGCCACTGTATCCAAGCACTGCTTGAAAAGCTGAACCAATTATGATTGCACCTTGCAGCTCTCTCATGATATGCTTGAAATTCTATAAGATTAACCAAAACACAGTACTTGATGTCAACAAACTTTTATAAGTCTTGATGTCAATACATCACCCAATGAAAAAGAAAAATGATTTTCACATCAATGATTCAATGCCACATACAAATTGATTTTATAGGTCTTTGAAATGACATGACATAGATAACAAAAGAGAGATTTTGTGTGGTTACTTACATTATTGCCATTCAAACCTTGAAACTCTGGAGAGTTAATGATGGCCAGAGCCGGAGCGAGAAAAACAAAAGAAGGGCCTTGAATCAAAGGAAGCCTCGACCCAAATGAAGTATGCAACAACGTAGTGATTCCACAGACAAAAAGTACAGTCGACACAACGTTTGCAATATCCTCCTATAATCCACAAAAAAAAAACAAAGATGAAATTAAAAACAATCTACAACTGATTCAAAGTGGAAGGGAGAGACTAAAAAAAGAACATAACTTACGTGGGAACCTCCCATTGCAGGAACAATAACAAGCGGAACAAGAATCAGCGAACCTAACATGGAGAGGTAATGCTGCAAACCATAGAACCCAATTGGAACTGGAAACACACACACACAAACAAGAAGATGATCAAAAATAATACTAAGTCTTAAACACAAACAATTAAAGTAAGAAAACTTTTACAGATGTATAATAACGGCACACATGTTCTGACATATAAATCATCAAATATTTAATTAATCAAATATATTAATAAGGTCACTGACCAAGTCCAGGAGTATCTCTGAGTCCATAATTCATACGGAGATTTCTAGCGACTAAATCATCATCCATGCTCTGTGGCAGAACCTCCACCGTCTCTTCAATACGGTTCGGTCTCCTAACCGGGTCGTTCGCTCCGTCGGTGGGTGCGTTTGATCTCCCCCCATCAGAATCTCTCCGTCTCTTAACCGGAGCAGCAGCATTCGGAGGTTGAGGTAGTGGTTGTGGCGGCTTGTCATTCTTATCCTTCTTATCTGGCTCAACGGCGGAGACAGGAGGAGGAGAAGGACGTAGGGGAGGCTGGTGGCCGGCTTCGAGATCCGGGTGGGTTGCTGACGGTGTGGCTCTGGCGGAAGCGGGCGATGAGAGCTGGCCGGAACGGGAGGGGGTAGTCTCGCCGGAGAATTTGGGGCGGAAGCCGGTTCGTTTGGCCCAGGTAGAGGGTGGCATTGGGGAGGAGTCTGGAGCTGGAGGCCATGGACCGGGTTTAGGTCCGGGTTTCGGGTCGGAGCTTGACATTATTTTTTTTTTCTCTCAGGAGTGCATTAGTGTGGAGAGTTGTGTTTTCTAGATCTACAAAAGAAAATCTATGTTCTCGCCGGAGAAGAAAGAATGGGAACTAGGGTTTTTTTTTTAAATACAGTAGAAGAAAGAGAAGAGATGAAGTACATACAGTTGTGTCTGAGAGAGAGAGAGTGAGAAGTTCTAACAAGTAACAGTGAATGCGATATTTTAGAAAGAGAGAGAAAGGTCATGGATGATTTTCAGTAAATCTAACATTTAAGATTTTGATTTTAACATTTCATCTTCCTTTTTTTTCCTTGTTTACGACTTTACGTAACTGCGTGATGTCATAAATCGATTACTGTCTTAAAATGTTATCAAAGTACTACTACAGTACCCAACAAAAAGAAAAAAAAAATAACATATTTTTCTGTTGTCATAAAAGTGAAAAAAACCGAGTTACCTTTATCTGATTTTTCTTTGTCTATTATGATCTCATAAAAATCCACTGTTGATGACAACAAAATCTGAAAACAATTACTATTTTCTGCATAATCATTTATAATTGTTATTAGAATATGCTAATTTAAAAAGGCCGATGCTAAACGGGCCAGACCAAGGGCTTCACGCTGAAAATGTCAATAACTCCGCTTACGAATATTTGAATCAAAACACCGGTTATATTTTATAACACCTTCGAAGTCTCGTTCTAGTAAATTTACAAGTACGGATCGGATTCGGATATAACACTTCGGTTTCGGTTCGGTT
>OVBX01005389.1:0-13170 GCA_900406325.1 Erucastrum elatum
TATATATATATATATATATATATATATATATATATATATTTATCAAGTAAATCACTGAAATATTATCATTAACTCAATTTTTTTTTATAAAAAAAAGTTTTCTTCTAAATTATCATCGAACTTTATTCTTTTTACTTTTCATTTATTTTATTATTACTGAGATTTGTGTGTTTCAGTCTCTTTTTGGTCATTTAAGACATTTTCCTGGTTCAAAAATACAAAGTATATTAAGAGAAACCAAAAATTCACATTCTTCGTTGTCAAAAAAAAGTTAACATTCTTGTTTTACTTTATTGTGTTCAATTTTTTATATGTAATTATGCTCTCATAGTCTGATAGTTTTATAGCTTATACCTTTGTGTTAAGAAGACGTACACCGAAAATAAAAATAAACTAAAATAATTAAGAATAAAAAATAAGTTATCATCCTTTTTAGATCATAATAGATATATTAATAATTAGTAAAACAACTATGTATGCATGTGCGGACAAACCATCTAGTGTAAAAATTATATACAAAATAAAAAAGAAAACTATAAAACATAATATAGGACTTATTTTTTGTCACAGTAGATGGGCAGGAACTGATATCTATGAGTAGCCAAATTCTGAATTTTCTAAGTAAAACATGATATTGGACTAATATCGCATGGCCAGAAAATAACAATTTAGAAGTGTGTATTTAATTTAGATTTATATTAATTAGATATTTAGTTAGTTCTTAGATGAATTTTAAAATTCAATATATTTTTTGCTAAATCATTTTATGATTTCATCTAAAACCATGAAATATTTCTTTTTATTTTCTAACTAAGAAATTCCACTAGAAAACTTATAAAACTCACAATTTAAAATAATTTTAATATTAATTGATTTCAAACTATTTTATGAAATTTCAAATTTAATAATACTTGATTTGAATATAAATTTCAAAATTAATTATAAATAATTTGTTTGTCATTTTACCATTTGATTAACATGGGTTATGCTATTCAAAGAAACTTTGTCTCGCTAAACATATGTCTCCGAGTTTCGAGGAAAAATGCCAAATGTAATTCATTTTAAATGTTCGCCATTTCTCTTCAGTTTTGAATATACTCCTTTAGTTTCATAAAGAATGTTACTCTGATATACTTCATAATTAATAAAAAAAATAATATTCTTATTAATTACACATATTCTATCAACAGTAATTGAGATAAATACAATTGTTTATTAAATCAATGTATTTGTAATTAATATTTATCTATAAGTTTTGTTGAAATTCTAAAATGACATTCTGTTTGTAGGGAGAAAAAAATGTTAAAATGAAATTTAGTATTCTCTCCGTTTTTGATACATTTTTATACAGATTAAGAAAGTTGTTGAAATATATACAAATTGTTATTAATTACATTTTTAACCAATAGTATTTGAGATAAATGAAATTATTCATAAAATCAATGAGTTTGCAATTAATTTTCAGTTGAAAATAAGTATAATTTATATTGGATTGTAAAGTGACACTTTTTATGTAAGAAGAATAATAGATAGAATGATATTTATTATAAAAATGAGTATTGTTTCAAAATTCTCTTAATGGCTGGAATAACAAGCAATTTTCTTTCTAGTACCTGTAAAAGCATTGAAATTAATTAATTGCAATTTTGACGACAATAGAAGTTTGATGGTCAATAAAACGGTACGAAAGTTGAGTTTTTGGAGAGGGTCATATTTATACTAGAAAAACACCTGAATCATTTAACCAAATTACGCGGGCTATTCGTTTGAGATACAAATCATTTTCCTTCATTAAACTGCCACATTATTTGATTCACCTTTTTACCTGGTCAAATAAATAACTATATATACTTGGTCATCAGTTTTAACTATATTAGACATTATACATATATATATATATATATATATATAAATATATTTGGTGTTTGTATATTATATATGATCATATCAAAATATGTAAATCAATTGAGAATAAAGAAATGATTGTTATAATAAATTTTACGAAAATTGCCTACCAATCACAATTGATTATACAAAAAATATACAAAATATACTATTTATAATTTTAATATTAATTACAACATTGTTAACGATATCTAACTTAATCTTATGTTAAAGAATATCCATCCTATATTTTGATAACAACCTATCTTAGAACAAAATCTAAGTAATAATTCAATAACCAACAGCTTTCGTATTTTTGATAGAAATAAATAATGGTTTCTTAAAATATTCATATTTATATTAGATCAAGTTATTGTTTATCGTACAAGAATATTGAGAAAATATCATAACTAATTGAATACACTGATGAGAAAATTTGAATATTTTTAAAGTATTATATCCAACTGTAACAATAAATTTCTCTTATTAAAGAAAATAGTATGTTTGGACATAAATTTTGTTGTAAGTTTTTTTAATTAAATACACATTTATACTTTATAGTCAAATATCTATTCTATAAGATTAAAAACATGATCTATTGATATATTGTCTAATTATTTTAATACAGTTACTAAATCGTCTTACTAATCATTTAAAAAAAATATTTTACACGAATATCTATAAAAAACACAAATATGATTAAAAAATAAAAATATGAAAATTAAATTTCTAAAAGATATATAAATCAGAAATAAAACATTACAAGAAAACACAAATATTATTAAAAATACAAATTTGAAATTAAAATTTCTAAAAATATATAAAACAAAAAATATATCCAGTTTATTCTTTTTTAAACAGCATCGTAACCTATTTATGTAGGTGTAGTCAAACTATTTTAATAAAATTATTAAAACCTCTCATTGATCGTTCAAGAAAAATATTATACAAAGAAAAACATAAATATGACTGAAACACAAATATAAAACCTAAATTTCTGAAAAAATTTAAAACAAAAAATATACATGTTATTTTAAGGACATGTCATAATCAAGTTGATATTTAAAGTCTTCATGTGATAATCAACATTATATTTCACGACAAAATATTGATGTAAAACTAAGATATTTTTTTAGCATTAAAGCAAAGTCAGAAGGGATCATATAAATATATTTTGTAGGTTGAACTTGAACGATAGTGGTCTGGGATCTTGTGGCCTGGTAAGGAGACAGACGGAACGGTAAGACTTTTGAGATTCGATCCACTTGTTGTACGAAATTAAATCACATCATTGTTCTGTATATCTACATGGATATGGATCTTGCTTTCGGTCTAATTGAATATCCGAACATAAAATCTATCTATAGATTGCGTCTTTATTTGGAAAATTAGTTTGGATCCTTCCATAGATTCGAGATAACTCCGGATTAATAGATAAGAAAAGAAAAGCTATAATTAAGGGGAAAAAAGCGTAAATTTTGGTAAGTAAGTGCGAAATTAAAGTAAGTGTAGAAATGGCAATAGAGGTGACAAAAATGGGTAAACACAAGAGAGATAAGTAAGAGCCAAAAGAGAGTGACACTTTCTTGGTGATGACTCAATGCCACTCTTTGGTTATTCATACGAAACCCCCACCGATGACTTGGAGGGAGAGAAAAGGCAAAGCAGACCCTTTCACTCTTACTACTGTCCCTTTCACACACCACTCCCTCTCTCCCTCTCTCCCTCTCTCTCTCTCTCTCTCTCTCTCTCTCTCCTTCTCTCTCTCTCTCTCTCTCTCCTAGTCCACTTGGAGATAGTTGCAACGGAGAAACACTAAAGAGTGGAATTGTCATTCTAAAGAAAGGTCCTTTTCAAGAATCTCATCTTCTTCTATTCTCCTTCTATGTATGCCAATGTAGTCACTTCTTGAATCATTACGGAATTAGAACAATATTTGTCACTAAGTAATAATAATTTCAAAAGTGAAAGGAAAAAACTAGATTAGGACCAGAGGCCAAACACCGTGTTTATTTAGTAATGTAATTTAGATATTTTAGTTTATATGTTATAAATAAAGTGTAGTAAAAGTAGAGGATTGGCCTTTTGACGCGGATACAACGATGAAATGAAAAAGAATGATGTCTCAAGAGTCCAATGTCGTTCCCATCTGCTTTCTACCACATGTCTTTTTTCCTATATAGCTTAATTTTAAACAAATATTGCAAAGTGAAATCTATAAACATGAAAACGTTTTTGGTCTAACAACTGGCTAAATGGTGGAAGGGAAAAGCTTTCACACCAAGAAGTTTAGGGTTCAACCCTCAAATATAAAAATTATTTTACGAAAACTCCAAAATTTTGCGGCTCTAGTACTTAACTCTGATGTGCTATTGTCATTAATAATAGAACCTTGTTTATGAAAAACTGGAATATGCAATTGAAAGACGATGTAAAATATATAAGCCTCTTTTAACCCTTTTCTTGTTATTTTATTGCTTTGATCCTTTTTGGTATCGCTTAGTATTTTGGGTTATGTTAACTTATCCGGCTGCTGCATTTCTTCGTCAACCATCAGTCCAACAAATACTTATGGCCCACCTATCGCTTTTTCTCCGTATAGGGTGTTGTATATGGGCCCTACTTACGGCCCCCCAACCGCCCTCGTATACAAAATGAAACAAGTCTACTTGTTGTTTGGTTCCTTTAAGCATGTTCCATCCACTCAGTATTTTGTTTTTGTTTTTTGGTAAGTGATTTCCTTGAATATCTTGAGCTTTATACCAAGTCAGTGTAACCGGTTTGATTAACCAATCTCAATTCAAAATTCTTGGATGATAAGAAACAGCTTTTCATAATAAAAAGTAAAAACTAGACCTTTGCGGCTTAAAAGCGTTCACTATTATAAGAAATTAACATTTACTTTTACTTTCTTGCTTATCAAATCTTTTACTTCTTTCTTTGTCAGTGTTTACCTTTTACAGAAATGTCATGCAGGTGACAAGTACCAGCAGACAGTTGTCTACGTGTCACGTTCATTCACTCTGATTCTTCGAACTTTAAATCAAACGGTGCGGATGACGTCACAATCTTCAATACGCAACCAGATCGATGACGTTCATTCAGCAAGCCATTTTTTCCGAGCTGGAGATATGGTTTTACTCATTCGATAATGAAATACAAAATTATTTATTTGGAATGAAATACTTATTTTGTATAATTGTATTATTAAAAGCTACAAACAAACAGGGTGTTTCTTCATAAATAAAATATCAAAAACAATAAACGACGTTGTTTTCAGTATTATAAAAGAGTTTTGTGCTATAGAGCCAGTCCGTAATCTACATATCAAAAACCCAACTATAAATGGCAATACTAATTCTTTTTTATGTATTATGTGATTTATATTCTAAAGTTATATATTCTAATAATACTTTGAAGTTTGCACATTATAATCCGAAACAAAACATCAGAAAAGTTGTAAGTTAACATGCCAACTAATTAAAAATATAATAAAATTAGTAGCAACAGTTTTTTTTTGACAACACAACTACCCAATTGAAAACGAAATAAAAGGAAATCGAGTGATCAAGATTTTGCTCTCTCTCTCTCACAAGTCATACCCAAAGACTTTTTAAAAAAGCTTCTTCCGGCGAGTTTGAAGCCGGAGTATGGCTTATATGTGCACTGACAGTGGCAACTTAATGGCCATAGCCCAACAGCTCATCAAACAGAAGCAGAACCAGCAATCACAACAAGAACAACACAATCCATGGCTGAACCAACCACTAGGTTATGCCCTAACCGGTTCGGGTATCTCAGACCCGTTTCAGATATCAGGAGACCCGAATTTTTACTTCCCCCTGCTCGAGCATCAGAACACCACCGGTTCCAACGGCTTCAGGTTCTCATCCGATGGAGAGTTCGACTCAGACGAGTGGATGGAGAGTCTACTCAACGGCGGAGATACGTCCCGGACCGGTCAAGACTTCTCAGCCCACGGCCATGATCCATTCCTCGAGTTCCCGAGTCGACTGGCTGTCCCGTCGGATACTAACCGAGTTCACTCAGCAAGTCCACTCTCTCACCCGCCGGGTTCCACCGCTACGCTGACTCCATCTCCGCCGCAGCTAGTATCGGAAGAGCCGGACTTTGATCTAAACCGGCCGGTTCTGAAAGCTATCCACGACTGCGCCCGGTTATCGGATACCAAACCGGACGTAGCAGAAGAAACGCTGATCAGGATCCGAGAATCCGTCTCGGAAACGGGCGACCCGGCGGAGCGAGTCGGGTTTTACTTCGCCGGAGCTATGTCTGGCGAACTTCCTCTGGCGCCACCGTCGCTGGAAGACTTCATCTTCTCGTACAAGACGTTGAACGACGCTTGCCCTTACTCCAAGTTCGCTCACTTGACGGCGAACCAAGCGATTCTTGAAGCAACGCAAGAATCAAGAAACATCCACATCGTCGACTTCGGGATCTTTCAAGGTGTCCAGTGGGCCTCCCTGCTGCAAGCTCTGGCGACCCGACCTTTCGGAAAACCAGACCGGGTTCGGATCTCGGGTATACCCGCTCCGTCTCTTGGTGAATCCCCGGGAGCGTCTCTGGTCGCTACGGGAAATCGCTTGAGCGACTTCGCGAGGATTTTGGGTTTGAATTTCGAGTTTTATCCGGTTCTCACTCCGGTTCACTTACTGAACGGGTCTAGTTTCCGGGTCAAACCGGACGAGGTTCTCGCCGTGAATTTCATGCTCGAGCTTTACAAGCTGCTTGATGAAACGGCTACGACGGTTGATACCGCTCTCAGGCTCGCCAGGTCGCTGAACCCGAGGATTGTGACTCTTGGTGAATACGAAGTGAGTTTGAACCGGGTTGGATTTGAAAACCGGGTTAAGAACGCTCTCCGGTTCTATTCCGCGGTTTTTGAATCACTCGAGCCGAATATGGAGCGAGACTCGATGGAAAGGCTGAGAGTGGAGAAAGTACTGTTCGGTCGGAGGATATCGGATTTGGTCCGACCCGGAAATAATGATAAACCAGGAACCCAGTCAGGGAGAATGGAAGAGAAAGAGCAATGGAGAGTGTTGATGGAGAAAGCCGGTTTCAAACCGGTTAAACCGAGCAATTACGCGGTTAGTCAAGCGAACCTGCTTCTGTGGAACTACCATTACAGTACATTGTATTCACTTGTCGAATCGGAGCCAGGGTTCATCTCATTGGCCTGGAACAATGTGCCTCTCCTCACTGTTTCCTCTTGGCATTGACCATCTGATCCAATCAACCCGAACAGAACGGAACCAACCATATCTTTTTGTGTGTCTAGTAGTCTTTTGAGTTAGTTTTTGGAGTTGAATTGTAAGGGCTAGCTAGTCGGAGTTTTCTCCGAATTAGTAAAGTTTTTAAAAGATGGTATTTAAGATTTGGCTGTATAATTAATTACTCTAAGCTATTTTTCACCTTTTAGATAACGTTTTTGTATTTAGACTGATGTGATGGTTGGTCTTTTTTTTCATTTGTAATATATTGCATCTAACATTACACTATTTTCTTCTTATAAATGCAAGCCTACCTTTGATCAAAAAAAAAAAATGCAAGCCTACCTTGATTTTATAAAATATTGAATAAAATATATTTAGCAGAAGCAGGTGTCAGAGAGTTTCTGACTTCAGGGAAATGAATATTACAAGAAAAAGTAAAACCACATATTAAACTGTACAAATACAAATTCATTTGTCAGCTTAACTAGAGATCTGCAATAGTGGTCTTTTGGTCCCTACATCTCAACTCTCAAGCCTCTTTCTCGATGTCTTAGGCTAAACCTTCTTGTAGTCGAACCTTCCTATATCTGACGAAGTTGCCTTCCGGCTAAAGCCCTTTGTGTTTATAAATTTTTCTCTTGGCCCAAATTAACCGGACCTAAACTCTGGTCATTAAAGTAGCAATCCCTTATATATTAATTGTAGAGCATTTAACTTTCTAGTGTAATGAAGTGTTATCACCAGAATGCAATTTAGAATTCTTAGAAAATATGTTGGTCCTATAAAATATATACTATAGTTTTCATTAAACTAATCATAAAATTAAGAAAAGTGTACATTTACTATTTTATTCTGTTTTCTTAAATAAAAACTACGGAATTATCAAATATGACTAATATATCAATGATTAATTAATTACTCAAATAATAACAATCAATGTCTCCTCTATCATAATTTGTTTAATTTTATATGATTGAACTAAATTAAACAATCAAATTAGCTGTAAAATTAAAATTTAGATTTTTTCTTATATGTTATATTTTGAATTTTAAAAAACGACAATAAATTATTAAAATTGTTAAAATCTCCCATATATTAATCATGGAATATTATAACATGTTTTATAGTCACGTGTCATCACTACAATGGTTCTTGAAAATCCTTAGAAAAATAAGTTGGTCCATACAAATATACATTATATTTATTATTAAACTAATTATCACATTGATTAGTAATCATAAATTATTTCCTTAAATAAAAGCTATGTAAGTTTCTTTAAAGAAATAAAAGCTACGAAATTACCTAATATGATTAACATATATATGACAATTAATGATTATAAATCATACATATTTGATAAAAAATTGTATCCTCAAATTTTTTTGTTTAATTTTATATCATAAAAAAAATAAAAATCACATTAAATTTATACTAAAAAATTTAGATCTTTTTTCATATATGTTATATTTTGATTTTTTTTTAAAGTCTATAAATTACAAAAAATGGTAATGTTATTAAGATGTTATTTTTTAGAACGGAATCCGATCCGAAGCAAAATATTTCAGATACCGAATATCCAAACCATATTTATATACTTAAATATATAATTATTTTTAAATTTTCATATCTAAAAGAATATACAAAATATATAAAATATTATTAAGTTGTCCAAAATACTTGGAAATATATACAAATAGTTAAAATACATGTTTAAAATATTTGAATGATACTCAAAAACCAATACTTCAAATATCTATTTGATGTATTATCTAAATATTGAACCTAAACCAAATTTTATGTTAAGTTTAAGTATTTTGGCTTACATAATACACATATATATATATATATATATATATATATATATATATGTAAATAAATAATTTTTATTTTTTTATTATTTTTTTATTTTTTTGTCGGCAAGATTACAGACTCATTTGGACTCTGTAAACCAAACTGTGTGCTCTGTATCCATATGGACAATAAACGACGTATGTTGCCTCATACCACGTGCTAAGCTATCCGCCTTTTTATTTTGCGTCTTTGATATATGAATAATCTCTGAGCTGTGAAAATTTCTCTTGAGGCTTCTGATATCCTCTAAGTAGCTTGCAAACGCCGGCCATTCTTTTGGTTCCGAAACCATCTTCACCAATTGAGAACAATCTGTTGCAAAAGTAACATTATACTGCCTTAAGTTCCTCATACACTCTATTGCCCATATGAGAGCCTCCACCTCCGTGTGTAAAGGTGATTGACTTGTCCTTGTATTTCTATCTCCCAATAAACCTTCAAATTCTTCTAAAGTGCTATACCATCTCTGACCCGAAAAATTTTCTTCTGATTTCCAAGATCCATCCGTAAAACAACATCTTTTCGTTCTAAGCGGTAAAACAGACGCTGATGCCTCAAGAACATGATTCTTCTGTATTGTAGCTTGATGTGCATCTGACCAGAATAGAGATTCGGTCATAGCCATTTTAAGGGTATCCTTTTGATCTATGTCCTGATTACTAAATACCTTGTTGTTTCTTCCTTTCCATATGTACCATAGTATCCACGCAAAATGATGTCTGTCCATTTCAAGTTTGATTCTCCAGAATAAATAATCCATATTCGTAAACAAGAATTGTCCTGGAAAATAATCTGGATGCGAAGGGATCCGCGATAGAGCCCAAACCTGGACTCCTGGTGGGCATTCAAAAAATACTTGATTTATAGATTCCTCAGTCGCTCCACATCTGTCACATCCAATATCTCCTTTGAGACTCCGGGGCTTTAAGATTTTTCCCAACAGCTATACATTCTGACAGCAACTGCCACAGAAAGTGCTTCATCTTTGGTGGACAACGCACTTTCCAACAATATGCTTTAAGATCTGTAACTGTTGGACCAAACTCCATTGTCCCTGTCCCTCTATTCGGATTTACTCTTTCTATTTGATATCATGATTTAACTGTATATTTGCCATTCTTTGTAAAGTGCCAATCATCCCTATCTGTTGTTTGTACCCTACTCAAGGGTATACTTTCAACAATCTTGACATCCTCAAGTTCCATTATTTCCTGTAAAGCCAGTGAATTCCAAGTACGCGATGAGAAACTGAAAGTATATATGAATTTTATTTTATTTAAAAAAATAAATGAGTTATTTTATAGAGGCAAATATAGCGTTCCTCTAATATATAAAGAACACATTGAAGCAAAAACATCATCTTTATTGTTTTTTCTCTATTTTAAAGATATTTATAATATAGGTGGGCTGAAGACGCCCTAACATACAACTTATACGTATAGAAACTTACATACCTTACAAAAGCTTGATAGAGAGAATAAAATCTAAATTTTTTGTTGATATGTATTTTTTTCTTAAGTTCATGTGTATAATATGAATAATTCAATCGTATTTATATGCACATATTTATGTTTTTCGTTATTTTTTCTATTTATGATGTACTGAAAAGTGTGAAAATAATAAACCATCGTAGATTCTAAAATCTACACTAAGTATTTGATAGTGTTTGTGATGTAAACTGAAAAATGAAAAGGATATGAACAACGATATCTTTATAACACAATGATATAATCGGAAAACAGTTGACGAAAACAAACTTTTGTTGATCAATGAAGATCTAAAGCGAAGTGAAAGGAGGTCGATGTGTATTGTGTGCTTTGTATAATAGTTTTCACGTATCTTCAATCCGTCTCGTCTGGCTGTCTCGAGTCATTTGTTTCCTAACACCAAAAAGTTTGCTACCGAACTCACAACACCACCGGTTATACTTTGTTGGAGTCAAACAACATAGGTTGTACACATGTACACTAAGCTTTTGTACACATCATTTAATACATGGCAATTTTGTAAATAACATGTACAGTATTTTTCTTTTTAGGTTACAGAATTTTTAGCAACTTTCTATTTGAACCACCGTCTATTTCTTTTCACCTAATCATTGTTTTCTTTACGTTTTTAACACAAAACTTACAAATCTTATTTAGAAAATGATTAAAGGAACCAGATTTTTCAAAAAAAAAAAAATTGAAGTCTTAACCGACTATGACTAAAAAGTCGTTACCGATGTTTTTTATTTAGAAAAAAAAATATAAGAAATTCAAAATAAATTATGTTAAATAAATTAAATTGCACTTAATATGTCATCGGATGCACCACTTACTTTTAAATTTCAAAAGTCTAACTAAACAAAAAACAACCAAATAAAAGTCTCAGCACCTAGGGGAAATTTCATAACTACACTTTGTTTGGTAGCACTTTTCACTTTTACCACCACTCTAGTGCCATTTTCACAAATACACTTTCATTAATGGGTAAATGACTAAAGTGACCCTTGCTCTAACCTAATTTTTTAATCGATTTCTCTTGAGAGAAATTTTGTGCGACGACGGAGAAAAAAATGGAGCGGTGACGACGACGACGGAGATGAAGTGGTGACAACAGCGACGGAGATCGAGTGACGACGACGGTGACAGAGATCAAGTGATGATGATGGTGACGGAGATCGAGTGACGACGACGGTAAAAGAGATCGAGTGATGACGACGACAATGGAGATCAAACAACGACGACAGAGATTGAACGGTGACAGCGACCGATGACGTGGATGCCGGTGGTGGAGCCGGCGGCGAGTTTGTTCCCGGATCTGTATTCGTTGCCGGATCTGTGCCTCGCCGGGGAGTGCTTTTGGGATTCGGAAACTCCTCCGGAGCCTTTGTTTGCGGATGAAATCAAATTACATAAACTGGAACCCGATTGTACCGAAAGAAGAGAATGAACCGAAAGATTTTTCGTTCAATTTGAGTGAGGATTTCGATGCGTCTCCATGGGATGTAGACAATTTCTTCGAGAATGGTTGATAAAAAATATGATGAGTCGAGAATTTAAAAAAGGTTATTAAAAAAATGATGATGACGCGGATGCGTCCCGACTGTAAGCTGAGTTTGCCATTCATTGACGTCATGGTTCTGATGGGGCTGGATTTTGTGGGTAAATATGAGTAGTAGGGGTATTAGCTAAGATAGAAATGTCAATAGATATTTTAAAAAGGTTTATTAGCTAATTTAGTTATTTTATTCCTTGTTTTTAGATTGTACCAACGCATGGAAGCAGTATATACCAAATGTTTATAATGTCCATTATTAATATTTTTTTTATTAGTTGTCGATCTTTTTTTTTCTTCAGAATTTTTAGTCAATATTCTACAGAGAACACAAATGAAATAAACATAATATCTGGAAGAACTGATCTGGTAGAAATTCCAATTCTATTCTTTTTACGACATTTGGTTCAGGTTCGATTTAATTTACAACCCCTTATAAACCTTTTTAAAACACATATATATTAGTTTCATGAAGAGATTATATAACTTATAACCCCTTATAAACTTTTATAAAACTTATATATACTAGTTTTATAAATAGATTATATAACTTATAACTCATTATAAACCTTTATAAAATTCAGATATACTAGTTTCAAAAAGAGATTATATAACTTATAACCCCTTATAAACCTTTATAAAACTCATATATACTAGTTTCATGAAGAGATTATATAATTTATAACCCGTGATAAACTTATATAAACACAAAGAAAACACTAGTATTATGAAGAGATTATATAATTTATAACCCCTTATAAACCGTATAAAACTCAGATATACATGTTTTATGAAGAGATTATATAACTTATGAAGAGATTACGTAACTTATAACCCCTGATAAACTTGTATAAAACTCAGAAAATAATATTATTATGAAGAGACTATATAACTTATAACCCCTTATAAACCTCTATAAAACAGAGATATACTAGTTTTATGAAGAGGTTGTTATATAACTTATAAACCCTTATAAAATTTAGAAAATACTAGTTTTATGAAGATATTATATAATTTATAACCCTTATAAACCCTTATAAAACTCAGATATATTAGTTTCATGAAGAAATTACAAAACTTATAACCCCTCATAAACCCTTATAAGACTCAGATATACTAGTTCCATGAAGAGATTACATAACTTATAACCCCTGATAAA
>OVBX01005390.1:0-12272 GCA_900406325.1 Erucastrum elatum
TGATGCGGCTGTTACCAAGCTCAAAAGGATTCTTGAAGGAAAGCCTGAACCTGCTTTTCTGTCGGAAGAATATATTGGATACTACACTGCAGTTTACAATATGTGCACCCAGAAACCACCTCACGATTTGTCTCAACAGCTTTATGACAAATATCGTGGCATCTTTGAAGATTATGACACTCATACGGTGAGTATACTATCGACCCACTTTTTTATTTTTATTTACTAGGGTTTTCTTAGAAATAGTCTTTAATTGACATCTATGTATTTGATCTATGTATTTGTGTGTGTGTTAGGTGTTGCCCTCTATCATGGAGAAGCATGATGAATACATGCTGAGAGAGCTTTCTCGAAGGTGGGATATTAATAAGCCAATGGTTAAGTGGTTAACGCGCTTCTTCTTCTATCTTAACCGTTTCTTTACTGCACGGAGAAGCCTTCCAACCCTAACTGAAGTTGGCATGACCAGTTTCCGCGACCATGTTTACAATAACGTTCACTTCAATGTCAAACAAGTTATCATAGCAATGGTAAGTAATTAATGTGTATAAGACTCTGTGAATATGATGTATAGACACAGAACTCTATCTGACACGGTTTTGTATTTTCTAGATTCATAAAGAGCGAGAGGGACAACAGATTGATAGGGCACTATTGAAGAACGTGTTAGATATCTTTGTTCAGAATGGGATGGGAAGTTTGGAGAGGTATGAAGGGGATTTTGAGGTCTTCTTTCTTAAAGAAACGGCTTCTTACTACTCCCGCAGATCCTCAAGATGGATCCAGGAGGATTCTTGCCCTGAATACATGATCAAGTGTGAGGAGTCTTTGAAGAAGGAGAAGGAGAGAGTCACTCACTACCTTCATTCAGACACCGAGCCTAAACTAGTTGAGATTGTGCAGAGCCATTTATTGGTTTTGGTTGCAAAACAGCTTCTAGAAAAGGAGAACTCCGGTTGCAGCGCACTGCTGAGAGAAGACAAGACGGATGATCTCTCTAGGATGTACAGGCTTTACCATGCAATCCCCAATGGTCTTGAACCTGTCGCGGAAGCCTTTAGGCTTCATGTTACTGCAGAAGGTAACGCCCTCGTTAAACAAGCGGAAGACGCAGCTACTAGTGGTAGCGTGGAGGAACAGGTTCTTGTCAGGAAGATGATTGACTTGCACGATAAGTACATGGTCTATGTCACAGACTGTTTTCAGAACCACACACTCTTCCATAAGGCGTTGAAAGAAGCTTTTGAAATCTTTTGTAACAAGAAAGTGGCTGGAAGCTCAAGTGCAGAGTTGCTTGCAACGTTTTGTGACAATTTTTTCAGGAAGGCAGCGAATGATAAATCCAGTGATGACTCTACTATTGAGGCTACCATTGACAGTGTACAACTTCTCTTCTTTTATTCTTCATATGTTCGATGTCTTGTGTCTAGTATAGACTTTTCTTCGTATTGATTACAGGTTGTTAAGTTGCTTGACTACATAAGTGACAAGGATCTTTTCGCCGAGTTTTATAGGTACACTCATCTTTAAATCTTTTTGCTTTGGCTAGTTCATTATTCAAGAGAATATTTAGCAGTCATCTAATAGCATGTTAAATCTAGAGCGTATAACTTCAAAAGAAAGTCTTAACTTTTTTTTGTATATTACAATGTTTCATTATATATTAATATTTTTTTAACAAGGTATAGAAATTATTTGGGACTTGTATTTAGAATGGCTTGTGTATGCATGCAGGAAGAAGCAAGCACGTAGGCTATTGTTCGGAAAGTTTAATGACGATCATGAAAGAATTATACTTACAAAGCTCAAAGGACAGTTCGGTGGGCAGTTTACTTCAAAGATGGAGGGAATGGTGACGGATATGCAATTGGCAAAAGACCATCAGACTGACTTTGAGGAATATATAAAAAATTGCAATACAGGTAAACCAAAAGGTGTTGATTTCACGGTCACTGTTCTGACCACTGGTTTTTGGCCGAGTTACAAGACTTCAGACCTCAATCTACCAGTTGAAATGGTCAACTGTATTGAGTCTTTCAAGGCTTATTATGAAACGAAAACCAAACACAGAAGACTTGTGTGGATTTACTCTTTGGGAACTTGTCATCTTAGTGCAAGATTTGATTCTAAACCTATAGAGTTGATTGTTTCTACCTACCAGGTATGTTGATATATCTTTTCTTAGTTAATATGTTTTCTTATTTCAACGTTATATTTTCTTATTTATGTTTTTTTTTGTTCTTCAGGCTGCTGTGCTTTGTGCTTTCAACAACACAGAAAGATTAACCTACCAGGAGCTCCTCGAACAAGTAAACCTTAGCCATGAAGATCTTGTAAGGGTACTTCATTCACTCTCATGCGCAAAGTACAAGTTTCTTAACAAGCAACCAGCCTCAAAGACCATCTCTAAAACCGACTCTTTCGAATTCAACTCCAAGTTCACCGACAAAATGCGGAGAATCAAGGTATGTATGCATAAGATTATGGTCTTCTTTCCAACGAATTAAGAAAAGACTAGCTAATAATTGATTGTTATGAAACAGGTGCCTCTTCCTCCAGTGGATGACCGCAAGAAAGTTGTTGAAGATGTTGATAAAGATAGACGTTATGCCATTGATGCTTCACTTGTGCGGATCATGAAGAGCAGAAAAGTGTTGCCGCATCAACAGTTAGTCTCTGAATGTGTTGAGCAGCTTAGCCGAATGTTCAAGGTAAACTTGCAATAAGAACACGCTTTGGTTTCACTATGAATGTTTCTTAATGGTTTTTTTTTGTCTGAATTTGCAGCCTGATATAAAGATGATCAAGAAACGGATTGAGGATTTGATCACCAGGGAATACTTGGAGAGGGATACTGAAAATCCCAACACTTTCAAATATGTCGCTTAGTCTAGGAGATAGCAAAGAAAAGTGTTGTTTAGTTTTCGCCTTTAATACATTCTTCTCTTTGTTTTTTTTTTTTCAGAAATATTTGATAGTACTTTTCTGATATATAATAGATTTTTACTCTTTTAACTTTATTCTTTACAAAAATAGTTAAAAACTTGATAGTTGAGTAAAAGGTTGAGTAATTTTAGTTGAGTAAACTCTTCCTAAAGTTCTCTGATACATACTATATATATATATATAATATATGAACAGCACATGATGATACCTTTAAATATTTGTCAAGTCTCTAACAAATAAGGTCCTAACACTATACACTTAACGCAGTACAACACGTTTATAAAGTCTTAAATTTTCCAACCAAAATTCCAAGGTAGCTTTTCCTCTCTTCATATATGAAATTAAACTTACTTGTAAGAAGTGAGATCATGATTCAAGATCACCGGTTTATGGATTCCATTGCAAGCCTCACCGCATGTACCAACTTCTACATGTCCTGAAAACTGAAATCAAGAGCCCTTTTGATGGATGTTATGCCATTACTACTGTATCTGGTGGCAGATGATTTTCCCTTTGCAACTGCAAATGCAGTCTGTGCTTTTCTTGATGCATCCATTGCAACTGCAAGGCTTACGTTTTGCGACTGTCCAAGAAAAACACATCCATTAGCATAACTGAGATATGCTAAAAGATTATGATGTTTACACAAACATATAATGGTGTTTACATACACAACACTATTTTATTATGATGATGGTAATGAATATGATGTTATAACTGAAGATTATTCCAATTCATGTTACTCAAGTCTCACCGAAGAAACATGCTATTTCCACATACGCAAATGAAAAGACTAAGTAGTCTAATCTCCGCATGTGTGCGCACCAATTTACAATTTCCTTCTATTTTGGTTGAGGAAAGGCAAATCTCCTATATATTAAAAGAGAAAAATTTGAAAGATTGTAACATCAATTTTGTAATAATTTAAAAAGATCTCATGCATATGTCGCAGTCAGTTAGATAGTCAATTAGTCATATGTGTCATCCTTACATTCAAATTGAAAAAACATGGTGGTCCAATTCGATTTGTATATCTCGCTAGATACATCGAATGTCAACTATATGATATCATATATTCTATTAACTAAGGTCTCGCACTTTCATTAAATAAAAACTACAAAATTATCTAATATGATTAACGTATATATGACAATTAATGATTATGAATAACAAAATTTGATAACATTTTCTGTATCCTAGCTCTTTTTGTTTAATTTTATATTATTAAAAATATTATACAATCACATTAACCATATAATTGAAAAAAAATTAGATTTTTTCTTATATATTATATTTTGAATTTTTTAAAACTACTATAAATTATTAGAAATTTTAAAATTCAACTTTAAAATTTTTGTAATCAATAGCTTAATTTGTTTTGTTAAAAAATACAGATAATCATAAACTTGTATTAATATGAATTTTATTTAATAAATATTCAAATTAAATTATATATATATATATATATATTCAGCTAACAACTTACGGTAAGAAAATTGGTTGTATCAATGTAGACGTTGAGTTGAAACCTTTCAAAACTATGTGGAATACAAAGGTCAAACTAATTTGATTTTAGAAATAATATTAAGCTGCTGGTTCTAAAACAATTAAAATGGTTCTCAGTGATTTTAAAGTAAAGTATTAAAAAAATTGTAAAACCTGTTTTATAATAAAAACTAGATCTTAACCCGCACTCTCGTGCAGATGTTTTATTTAATTTATGTTCAGTATAAAAAATTTAACCGTCGATTTAATAAAAAATCTCTATGTATTGTAATTTTACGATTTAGTTAATTTCATTAAAATATTATATCCTTTTAATTCATGCGATTTAGTTAATAGTCGTACAATATTAATATTAATAAAAATCAATATATGAATATCGATTCGATTAGAAAAACTTTGGAAATGTAACCAATTAATTTAAATTGATTATAAATGCAGTGGCTGAATATGTAAATAAAAAAATATAGAAAGGAAATACTTAATTTATTGTAAATGCAATGACTAAATATGCAAATAATAGAAAGTACAAAGAAAAATATTATCCAAGTTACCAAACAATTTTCATTTAAATTCATATCATTGTTTCCAAACAATACTAAAGTTACTTCAGTTTTAATAATATAGATTCACTTGATGATCACATTATGATTTTTATAGGTATAAAAATGGTGATAAAAGTTTTAAGTCCAAATCGATCAGGTTCATCATAAATTTAAAATAAAATTTGGTCCATAATTACAATTACAGTTATAAATGCTCAACACAACATATAGATGATTATATAAAGAGAACATAATTGTATGCATATTAAAAAAATCAAACACATATACATATTTATTTTTTTAATATTATATATTTGTAACTTTTATTATATAAGCTCACCATGCGCAAAGTGCAAATCTTATCCTAGTCATGAATTAAAAAACAAAGCTCGAATTAGAAAAGAGTTATGAGAATAGAGTAGGAAATGAACGAGTGGTTGAATAACAAGAGTTGAAAGATTTATGTATCTATAGATTACTAAGAATCACTAAAGTGGTTAACAATCATTTTTATTTTATTTTTAAATAAGAGGACATTGATATTAGAATACTCCACGTTTCTTTTTTATAAGATGTTTTAGTATAAATACACAAAATAAGAAAAAAAACGATTTTTATTAAAAGCACTTGATTATAACAAAAAAAAGTAACCAAAAGTAATTAAGCATTGCTATTCTAAACAAATAAGGCAAAAACCATACATATTAGCTGTTAATATTTTAATCAATTGTTTTAAGAAGTTTTACATAGAAAGCTTCAAAACATCATACAAATTGAAACAAAAATATTATCTAAAAAACATACAAAAGGAAACAGAGGGTGTATCTTTTAGCAAAGAAAGAGAGAGTATTAACACTTATCAGTTTTTATGGAAATAAAAATCTGGAAACTGTCGACAAAAAAAAAAAATCTTAAAACTTTATTGTTGTTATCTATACTATTATTTACGAAGTAAATTTTTGTAACAAAGCTCTCACGTTGAAAGTTATAGTGGTTAATATCGATATTACCCTGAATGAATGATTAAATTTGTTAATATATAATTAATTAACCATAATTAAAAGCGAATTTCTATAATTTAATAATTATCATTATCCAAAAAAATCCTATATTAAAAGGAATAGAAATACTATAGTGTATATTTTTATATATGCATGAGTGATTTCAAGTTTATTTTATTATACTAAATTTTTTTGTCATATGTAAAGAATTTATTATTTAATTTGCTAATAAATATTTCAATTGCATTAATGTTTTCAAGTTTATTTTAAAAACATTAATGCAGTAAATGAATAATTAAATTTGTTAATATATAATTAACCATAATTAAAAACGAATTTCTATAACTTAATAATTATCATTATCCAAAAAATCCTATATTAAAAGGAATAGAAATACTACAGTATATATTTTTATATATACATGAGTGTTTTCAAGTTTATTTTATGAAATAAAATATAATTTTATTATACTAAATTTTTTGTCATATGTAAAGAATTTATTATTTAATTTGCTACTAAATATTTCAATTGCATTAATGTTTTCAAGTTTATTTTAAAAATTGTGATGAAAAACTTTGTATATAAAATATTTTTTTTTTATTTTTTTTTAAATATTTTAATTGATGATAATCTATTTATAAAATTATTGTTCTCGCATATGCGGACAAACCACCTAGTTATTATTATTAGTTAATATGCCTAATGTCTTTTTATTTTTTGGTTAATGATTTGGAGATATATACAAGTTTAGTCTATCTTAACTAATGACATTTTAATTATAATAATTACTAAACAAAGGTGTGTATAATAATTTTATTTATTATTATTAGCCTTATAAGATTATGAAATCTAAGAAAAAAATAAATAACCAAATCATAATTCTAATCACTATTTTGTATTTTTAGGATTAATTAACTTCTAACACAATTAATCAACCACCATAGAATATTTTTTATTTCTTTCATTTATAAGATAATCAATCTTGGGATTGATTTATTATTGAACAAGCCTTTCTCTCATCAAATATCATGGTTTAGTCATAAACAAGCCTGATTATTTAGATTCAACTTATATCAGTTGGTGATAATTTTTAATCTCTTTCTCCTGTGCCTGAAAATTGAAGCTTAAATGTATAAAATCATTCATACTATATAATTGAAAATAAAACTAATTTTTTAAATAGTAGCTTATATTTGTTCAAAAAACTTACAATATATTAGTAAAGCAAAGATTTGCAAATTATATAACTTAAATTTTATGTTTGCCGAAAACTAATATGTAATTATTTATTTTCAAATTATGTTTAAATAAATCCGCGCTTTCAAATCACAAATAAAAAAATCTAGTTAATCTTGGTTTAACGTCTGTAAATAGAATTCAACTACATGATATAATGTGTGTGGATACATCATATATATTTGCAACATGCTTAAATCATTTTACAGCATTGTAAAAACGTGGTTACCACTTAAAACTTACAAGGTACATGCAATAGCTTTCTCTGTCTTTCTGCATCACCATAGATTAGCGCTTGTATAAACTAAACTACAATTTGTTTGGCATGATATAAGGAGGCATTTCAAACAGCATCTTTGATACAGCAGCTTAAAACCAATTCCCTTCTCAAAAAAAAGAAAAACATCATATTTGATACAACAACATATATCATAAAATAAACTATCTAGTGTATAAAGTTTGTGTAGATATAATATTTGCTCCTTGGTAGCTAAGATATTTTAATAGATAAGAAGAAAACTACCACTTGTAAGTAATTACAGTTTACAGCTTTACTCTTAGAAAGTTCTCATAAAACTCCAAAACTCTTGCTAATTGACAGAGACGGCAATTAAGAAAAAAAAAACATAAGAGAGAGAGAGAGAGAGAGAGAGAGAGAGAGAACGCAGCAGCAACTGTAACGGCTGAAAGAGATTGAGATCGTGGATTCACAACGGCGGAGAGAGTGTGTGAGCTAAAACGGGGGAGGATATGGGATCTCGGCTTTTCCTCGACTGTTGCTTCCGTTTCGTCTTCTTCCACTGTCACTCCCACAACTGCTCCAACTATCTTCCTTGATAATTGTTAATTGCTATACACAAGCGATTCCGTTATAGCTTACGCTCTCTCAAGTGGGTAATAGTCTACACACCCTCTTCTTGTTTTTCAGATTGAATTTTTGTTATCATTTTGGGGATTTAGGTTTTACTTTGTTGCTACTTTTGTGTGTGTTTTTGTGATTCATGAGATTTTGAAATTATATTGATTTTGCAATTGAACTGTGATTGAGCCTATACATTAGCCAGCTTTTGGGTTTCCCTAATGCTAAAATTGTCTAGAGCCTCTAAAATCTCAGGTCCGGCATGTGCACTAAGTGTGATGTTTGTGGACATGGGATAAGTCTTCGGCATTTGCTTCTCGGTTCGGTTCTTTGGCTGTCGAGGTGTAGTGTCGGATCCGTTCCAGTATAGTATTTAGAAAATTCGGTTAGGTTTGGTTTGGTTATTTTGATTTTCGGTTATTCGGCTGTGGATCTGTTTCCGGTATTTAGAAAATTTGGTTAGGTTTCAGTTCGGTTATTTTGGTTGTTGGTTCTTCGGTTTTGGAGGTGTAGGATCCGTTCGGGTATTTAGAAAATTCGGTTATTTTGGTTTTTAGTTCGGTTCGGTTGAATCACTTTGGTCCGTTTTCATCCAGTGTGTCCCTTGTCACAGCATCTCTTTTTCTTCTTTATGTTATATAATGTTACTATCTTGCTCATTTCTCATGTGTTCCTATTTTGTTCCTGCAAGACTTTGAAAACCCTCACCTTGCAACAACCCATTGTTTGTAGCCATTTTAAGATATCAAAATGGGTTCGAGATACGCGTCTCACCAGCTCAGCAACGGCCTCTTTGTATCCGGAGGTAGGCCGGAGCAACCCAAAGAAAAGCCTCCAACAATGAGCTCAGTAGCAACACCTTACACCGGCGGCGACATCAAGAAATCTGGAGAGTTAGGGAAGATGTTTGACATTCCTACAGATGGAACCAAGTCAAGAAAGTCCGGTCCAATAATAACCGGAGCTTCTTCGAGAAGCGGAGGGCAGTCTGGTCCTCTGCCTAACGCGACCGGTCGTATGTCCGGCTCTTTAGCTTCTGCTGCTGGGTCGAGTTCCATGAAGAAAACAAACTCTGGCCCTTTGTCTAAGCACGGGGAGCCTCTAAAGAAGACATCAGGTCCTCAATCCGGTGGTGTGACACGTCAGAACTCTGGTTCTATCCCTATGCTCCCGACCACAGGTCTCATAACTTCCGGTCCGATTACTTCTGGTCCGTTGAACTCGTCTGGGGGTCCTAGGAAGATCTCTGGTCCTCTAGACTATTCTGGTTCGATGAAGACGCATCACAAGCCTTCCGTTGTTCATAACCAGGCGGTGACTACGCTTGGTCCGGAAGATGACTTCTCCTGCATGAAGAGCTTCCCCAAGCCTGTGCTCTGGCTGGTCATACTTATATTTGTGATGGGGTTCCTCTCTGGAGGCTTCATCCTAGGAGCGGTTCACAATGCGGTTCTCCTCATCGTTGTGGCCGCCTTGTTCGCTGCTGTTGCTGCGCTCTTCTTCTGGAATCTTTCTTGTGAGAGACGCGGCGTCACGGATTTCATCGGTGGTTATCCTGATATTGATCTTAGAACTGCCAAAAACGGTCAATACGTTAAGGTCACTGGGGTAAGTGTCTAAGCACACACTCACACAATGTACTATGTTTATGGCATTGGTTCTTAATATTTTTGTTTGTTGAAAGGTGGTCACATGTGGTAACGTGCCGCTTGAGTCATCGTTCCATAGAGTTCCAAGATGTGTTTACACGTCTACTTGTCTATATGAGTACCGTGGATGGGGTTCAAAGCCAGCCAATGCTTCACACCGCCGCTTCACATGGGGACTGAGATCAGCAGAGGTTTGATGATATTTTCGTTTCACAGAAAACAATGTCTATCTTTCAATATCTCTAAACGTTTCATCTACAATACATGGCAGAGGCATGTGGTAGACTTCTACATCTCTGATTTCCAGTCTGGTCTGAGAGCATTGGTGAAAACCGGAAACGGTGCAAAGGTAACACCTATTGTGGATGATGCTGTTGTCATCGATTTCAAGCCAGGAAGCGAGCAAGCGTCTCCAGATTTCGTGAGGTGGTTGGGTCAGAAGAATCTATCCAATGATGAAAGGGTTATGCGGCTTAAAGAAGGGTAATGAAAACGGTTCAAGAACCTTTTGCTCAAAATCTATTGGGTCTCTCTCTCTCTGTCTGATACTTGTTTTTAATTTGCAGGTATATTAAAGAAGGAAGCACAGTAAGTGTCATTGGAGTGGTGCAGAGAAACGAAAGCGTGTTAATGATAGTCCCAACTACAGAGCCGTTAGCAGCTGGTTGGCAATGGAACAAGTGCACTTTCCCTGCAAGTCTTGAAGGCATTGTGTTGAGATGTGAAGACTCATCCAATGTAGACGCAATCCCAGTCTAGTGCAGTTAGTAGTAGTAAGTCTTTCTTCTTCTTCCACGGTTGGTAGATGAAAATATCAGTGGCACTTCGGCTTCATAAAATATTTTTCATGAAATCTGAAATGTGTTCTTGGTCTGGTGGCTTTTCTCTACTAATGATGATGTCTTTTGTGGTTTTATGGCAGTGTTTGTTTCCTCTAATTATTTCTTATTTTGATATTGAGTTGTTAAATTAGATGATGATGACTTAATTTGTGTTATGGTTTGTAATTGTAAAGCTTTTTCTTTTTTGACCGAACTCATGATATCATACAATGGCCTTTATCTATTTCGTTTGGCATGCAAGTAGTAAATGTATTGTTATTTGGATGAACGAGTCTTCACCCTATTAGTTAATGATACAATTCATTTAGAGAGTACAACGAAACACAACATTTTTTATCATAATGAGGTGGAAGAACCAGCAAAGGATAAAGATTAAACCAAATGTTTATTTGGATGAGTGAGATCTTTTCACCCTCGACTGTATCATTCGCCACTTGCGTAAAGACGGGTCCACTCCTTAGCTGCGCAGATAGTTCACAAGGAGTATGTGAGTTAACAACGCAGGGTTTAGAAAGAAAACCAGGAGTATAGTGATGAGTTAAATGCAGAACTCAAGGTACCTGTCTCCACAGCTTCTGCCTCATTGCTCTTCCAATGCTTAGCGATGTTCTCAGACAAGGGATCATCAGGGTTTGGTGCACTCAGAAGAGCTTGAATACTGTTTTTTTAGGACAACACATCAATAGAATAAGCAAGCAAGTCATGACTCAAGAAAGATATTGTGGCAGGAGAGAATCAACTAATACGTACCTTAAGAGCACTGTTCGTATTTGTAGAGCAGGACTCCATTTGTCTTTCAGAATATCAAGACAGATTCTTCCAAGCTGTACATGCATATAGACAGGTTTAGGAACATGTGTTTCGATTTGTGAATGGAAAACAGAGGAATGAGTTATAAGAGCAGACCTTATCAATGTTAGGATGGTATATCTTGGTGAGAAACCTAACCTGCTCCAAATCAATATCATTAAAAAAAAACACATTGAGTATTGAAGTAAAGAAGAAAAATGCCATTCTCTACACGAACCACTTCTATTCCAATCCAGTGTTATAGACTCAGTATAAACTTCAACAAAAGAGAAACAATGACAAAGACATGTGACACTGCATTCTCATCTGTCATAATCCAACTAGGAGCACCATTCTCAGAGAACATTTGATGCATTTACAAATATCCCAACAGACAAGTTACTTTACCAAAAGAGTCTTTAGCCCTGCTAAAATTTAGGTATCTAGAGTCTTATAGCGAGCCCTACCAATATTCAAGTAACTAGAGTCTTGTAACTTCATAAACAGGACTTCTAAAGAATAAAGATGCATACAAACTCCAACGCAAGCAACTTACCTTGGGAGCTGCCATAGGATACTCTTCAGGCAAGAAGAGCTCCAACTTGAAAACTCCTCCTACAAAAAAAAAACAAAATAAGCAAATAATTTTGCATATATCAATCACTCTGTAAACACAAACTAAACTTGCGAAAATGAGAAAACTTAATCCAAAGGAGAAAAACAAGTGCTAGTTTTTAACTCATCATCTATTACGCAGTTAGCTAGCACAAAGACACAAATCAAAAGTGGTGAGATGATATAATCAATCACAGTTGTAACATGCTGTAACCTCAAAGCAAGAAACTACAAATCAGAAGTAAGATTTTCGAAGTAACCATGCATTGAGGAAGTACTTAAACTCT
>OVBX01005391.1:0-13165 GCA_900406325.1 Erucastrum elatum
AAGTTAGCGAGAACGCTGGTTCTATCTCCAAAGGATATTAATGTCTTTCTCATCTAATAATGTGTGTCTCATATGCAATGTGACTCTGGTTGTAATAGAAAAGTCATAAAGTGACTTAGAGAGTAATTTTTTCTTTGAATTATCTTCGTATATCAGACATTATCCAATCATATTTTAATATACAATATCTTCTAACTTAATGTTCATTCATATATATATTGAGTGTGGGTTTTGGGTCCGGATATTATGTCCTGCCTTACCAAAGTACAAGATAAGAAGCGATCAGTTACAACCCATTATAAAAAAAAAGCAGACGTTTTAAAAGCATTGTTATGGCAATTATAGCTACAGGAATGAGGTTTCTCTTTCATACACATGTGATAAATAATTAAAATGGCTTTGCTATACTTCACATCGTTAGCTACAAAATAATGACACCTAAAGAAGTGCGGAAGCTACAGTGTGGCTGAACAACACAGAGGAATCAAGAGAAGATAAACAAATCATTGGATGACAAGGCCCACAAGATATGCTTACATATTGAAACGTGGTTCACTTTAGTCAAGTGGAAGCTGATGCGACAAGAAAATAAAAAAAGACATCACAAAGAGAAATCCATGTCACTATCTACTTTGTCAGACTGTCATTGTCATCACCAAGAAGAACCATCTTAAAACCCAAGTAAAAACAGAAACGTCAATCATTCACCAACTCCTGATTAAATACATCATCATCCTTGTTTGTAGTGTTTTACATACGAAAGCCAGAGATCATATGATCTAATCATGGGTATTTACCTCAATATAACTAGAGAGAGTAACACTAATGTTTATTTGGTGTACTTAAATTAAGATACAATTGACCACAAGCTTGTCTGCCTTAACGAGATCACATTAACTAACTACAGAGGATGAGGAGTGAGGAGTCTGAGGACATGCCATCTCAAAGTCATATATCCCAACCAACTTAGTGAAAATGCTTTGTCATTCACCATTTTGATCAACAAGTTGTAAGACAGTCGTTTACTATTCACAGAATTAGCATATAGTACATAAAAGTCAGTTTGAGAGGTAGAAGAGCTACTGGATAAAGAGCACAATATAACTAGTTCATATCAAAAACAGAAATATTTCAAGGCTTCAACTTCAAGATTTAGCCATTTCTTTTAAAAAAAACTTCAAGATGCAATATTTTTATAACACAAGACTATGCTTTAGGGCATATCCAAAAATAACTACAAAACTTCAAATACTTTTTTTTGATAAAAGAAAACTTCAAATACTATTTTTTCATATTCTAAAACAACTTCAAAACTTCAAATTTTGAAGTTTTAAATAGTGAACTTCAAACAATATTGTTAACTTTTATTATTATCATTTAATCCTTATAATTTTTTATCTTATCCAAAATACAAATATATATTAAAAACAATAAAGATAATTATTATACAAAAAATATTACAATACACATTTAATACAAAATATTAAATGAAATTATAAAATTTTATATGAAAACATAATTGTTACATTAATAAACGAAAATATAATATTTCCATATCTTTTAGCTTGTTACCTACAAATAAAAATAAAAAGATTCATGTCATTTTGAAATGCATGTATTATATAACTCATTAATAGTGTGTATAATATTATTGTATGGTCTATCATTATGTAAAAGTTTAATAACTTCTATTGACTTTTACAATAAAAAGATTATAGTATAAAATGTAAGAAATTTTAAAGTTAGATACATGGAAATGTTCGATTCTAATTCTGAATTACAAATGCAATCTAAGTGGCTAAATGATGGAATGCAACAATGTTATTTTAAACCCATGTTGGTTAGCACTAAACCACCCTCGAGTGGTTGGTTTTGCCAACTTAAAAAAAATGAAATTGTAAAATTGTATTTGGAAATGATCTTAAAAAGAGAATACAAATATATTGAAAACCGAGAGCTCAACTAGTAAACTTTTTTTTGGTCAGCAGATCAACTGGTAAACTATTTGTGGCTAGTAAACTATTTGTGGCCATGTTGAAGAGGAGCATCAAAGGATTGAAAAGCAACCAGTAAAACAAAGCCGATTCATCATCAACTTTCGAAAAATTGTAACACCAATCCTTAGATTTTATTTTCCTTTCTGGAAAACATCCTCTAGATCCCACATTTTTATTGAAGCCAAGTTAGGTCCATATATAACAAGTTTAGTAAAGGCCCATAACGATTTATGTAATTCATTCTTAAATTAGTTATTACATCCTATTGTCGTCTATTTCTTTTCTTTATTGGTCTGCTTTTCTAGGGTTTTAGTTGTCGGAAAAAGAAGAAGCGATGACGGTATTTTCTAGGGTTTTCAGCGGATGCCGGACACTGATGGTGAAGGCGACGACTAATGTGACGGCTACCGGTGTTGCAGCTGGTAAAGAAGGAAAATGAATACTAAAGATTGTTCCGGTCTCCAAGACGCTGGCTAGCTTCGCCGGAGAAAGTGAACTCTCTCGTGTCACAGCCGTGAAGAAAGTTTGGGAGCATATCAAGAGTAACAACCTCCAGGTACAGTTTCAGAGATTATTTAAATTCTTGTGTTTTTACATTATATTATGATTTTGAGACTAGTCTTTGACATGTGTTGAGTAGTAGAACCATGTATTTGGGTTCAAGTGTTGGATTAATTAAAAATGTCACTAACTTGTTGAATCAAGAACTGAGGCATGTGCTTCTCTGTTTTGTTTAGAACGATTTTGTTTTGAATACGTAGAATCCGGAGAATAGGAAGGAGATGCGATGATAAGTTGATCACGATCTTTTAAGGCAAAGACAAAGTTGGATTCACTAAGATCGCCAAGCTCTTGTCCCCACATTTTCCTAAGTCAGTCTGATGATTTGCTGATATTCTTTTTCTATCTAAATCCAAGACGGTTCGTTTTTGATGGTTTTACATTATATGAAGAAAAAAAAAAGAAGCAGCAAAACTCTGCTGGATGTAATTTTATCACAGTTTCGTTTGATTTTGGATCTTTTGATGTTGGTGGTTTTTCTTGCTCAATCAATCTCAGTTATTTCTCATTTCTACCATGAAAGCTATATTACAAGTCAAAATATGCCATAGATTTTTTTGGGTGATATATGTTGACTTGGACACCAATGGAGATTAGTAGATGAAACCTCTCGCCACTCTATGTAAATTTGGATGGACTTTTCGGACGATGATTTTTCTTGAAATTGGGTAAATTATATATCAATAATATTAGGTTTTTTTTACCGAGTTTGTTTAAGTTGTGACGAGTGTGATTGGATGGTTTAATGGACATTAATAAATTGGAGTAACAAAATATTTCGCTGAATTACGCTCTTTTCGTCCAATCAGGATAAATACTCATTCAGTCCACTTACGCTAGAGAAGAAAGGAAGTAGAGTAAAAATATGATATATAGTGCATTCCTCTAAGTTAAGTGAGCGAAAAAGTTTGAGTGCATTTCATTTTGGGACACATTCTTCACTTTGTTTACATGATAAGGCACATGTTGCTGGAGGGGCACATTTTGGTGGAACCAACATACTTTTTGGAAAATTATATCCTTATTAAAAAAGAAAAAGATCTCATGAGTTTTGTGTAGTCTATGTTGCAGTATTGGCCGCGGTGCAGTTATGTTCTCCATCCATGCTATAGGTTATGCGCCGTACCGATGTTCATTGGGTTTGAATGTATATAATCCAATGAACGTCGGCACGTTCGTTACCAATCTTTACTTATCGAAGACATTTGGATTGAGAGTGAAGACTTTTATCTAATCGCTGAATAACTAGATGAATCATAATCAGATAACAAACATTTTATCATTCAGACTAAAAAAGAAACCAATACATGAAAGCTTATTTTTAATTTTCATTTTCCGTTTTATATTTTCAGTATGAAACATCTATTCTAAAGTGGATTTATTTTGTACAGTTACACGTAAAGTTACAAGTGGAAAATGATTGAACAATCATTTCTAAATCAAATGAATAAACTGGTAAGCTGTTTTCGCTATTGTAGTCAAGTCTTTCCCACACAAAAAAAAATTGCTTTCTCTCTTTTCTCCTTTGTTCATTTTTTATTTTCCTTTTATCCACTTCTTTCCTGAGACACTAAAGCTAGACATTTGATGCTAATGCTAGGGCTAACATTATATTCGTTAAATTTAACTCGATTTGTTATCCGTTGCTATTCGATTCGAAAATTTTGAATATCTGTAAGTTTTCAAAGCAAAGCAAATACTAAAATTCAATATCGGTTAAAATCGAAGAAAATCACAAGTATTAAAATTTTGGGAAGCAAATATCCGATCCGATCCGTCAATATATAAATACATGTATGTTTTAATTATATTTAAAGTTTTAAATGTATAAAATTATAATTATTATTCTAACATATGATTCGACAGATTCTATTCACATTATTATTTATATAAAAGTATAATTTTGAATATCTGTAAGCTTTCGAAGCAAAGCAAGTACTAAAATTCAATATCCGTTAAAATCAAAGCAAATCACAAATATTAAAATTTTGGGAAGTGAATATCCGATCCGATCCGTCAATATATAAATACATGTAAATTTTGATTATATTTAAAGTTTTAAATGTATAAAATTATATAATTATTATTCCGACATATGATTTGACAGATTCTATTCACATTATTACTTATATAAAAATATTACATGAAATGAAAAAAAAATTATGACAATTATAATCTTTTTCTTAAGTTTTGTGTTATTATAATTGTTAACTATGTTAAAAATTTTACTTTTTGTGAGTATTACGAAGGCGGAAAATAAAAAAAAGGTTGACATGAATAAAAGTGGTAAGGGCTTGTCCTTCAATATCTCATTTGGTTTTTGCGGATGATAGTATTTTTTTTGTAGAGCGCATAAAGAGGAGTGTCAAACTTTTTTGATAATTTTAAAAGAATATGAAAATGTCGGGACATCAGATAAACTTTCAGAAGTCGTCAATTCAGTTTGGACATAAGATTGATGAGGCTATCCGTCAAGAGCTTAGGGACATTTTAGGAATTCAAAACCTGAGAGGAATAGGAACATATTTGGGGATCCCAGAAAGTTTAGGAGGTTCTAAGGTTTAAGCATTTGGCTTTATACAGGAAATGTTAAACAACATAATAAATGGACGGACTTTTATTTTTTTTACTAAAGGAGGAAATGAGATAATTATAAAATTGGTGGTAACTGCTCTCCCAAATCATATTATGTCTTGTTATCGAATTCCGAAAAAGGTGATGAAAAAAATTCACCTGTGCGGTAGCACAATTGTGGTAGAATCCTAGTTGTAACACAAAAAGATTACACTGAAAATCATGGGATAAGGTTTGTTCACACAAAGATGATGGAGAGCTCGGGTTTAGAGATCTTACGGCTGTTAACACAGCCATGCTTGGAAAGTAACTATGGAAATTAATAGAGAAACCAAATACTCTATTTTCTCGTGTTTTTAAAGGTCGGTATTTCAGGAAGGCTTTACTCCTGGAACCGATTCGATCGTACTCGTCCTCCTGTGGTTGGCGCAGTATAATCTCTGCTAGATCTCTGGTTACCAAAGAACTAATCAAAAGGGTGGGATCGGATCATCTATATCAGTATGAAATGATCCTTAGCTCCCAACCTACCGCCCGAGACCAACAAATAAAAAACAAAATGTTCTCTTACCAGACCTTACGGTTGAATCTCTCATCATTTCCTCTTCGCGAACATGGAACTCACTGGCTTTACAGGAAATACTGGACCATGCAGATGCTAAGACTGTTGAAAGTATACCTTTAAGTAGGATACAAAGAGTTGATCGGGATGACGACACTTTACAAAAATAGAAAATATACAATTGAATCAGGATATCAAGTGGAGAGAGCCTATCGAGATAGAGGAAGAGGGGCAATAGAGTTTGGACCCACGGTTACTGATATTAAAGCTTATTGCTGGAAGGTGCGTTGTCCACCAAAGATGAAGTATTTTCTATGGTAATTGTTGTTAGGGTGTATAGCAGTTAAAAAAAATCTAAATGCAATAGGTCTTCAAAGAGATATCAGTTGTGACAGATGTGGAGCATTAGAGGAAGCTATAAATCACGTTTTCTTTGAATTCCCACCATCAGTCCATGTTTGGGCTCTATCAAGGATTCATACGCATCCAGATTATTTTCCAGGACAATCATTATTTGCAAATATGGATTATCTATTCTGGAGGATTACGCCAACAATTGAAGATCATTATTTTGTGTGGATACTTTAGTACATATGGAAATGAAAAAATAGCAAAGTATTTAGTAATTTGGATATGGATTCTAGGGATACTCTTAAACTGGCTCTTGAGTCTTTACTTTGGACAGACGCTCAACAAGCAGTAGTCCAGAGTCGAAATCAGGTTTTACAAACAGCGGACGCAGCATTGCCGGTTACACCGGGACGATGGTGTTTCACGGATGGTTCATGGAAATCGGAGGATATTTTTCAGGATAAGGATGTTATAGTAGCTTAGAAGGCTTTGAAAGATTATTGGGAGCTAGAAATACAAGGGTTAATCAATCCTCTTTACACACAGAGGTCGAAGCTCTCATATGAACAATAAAATGTATGAGAAATTTAAGGCAATATAATGTTACATTTACAACAGATTGTTCTCAATTGGTGAAGATGGTTTCAGAACCAGAAGAATGGTCGACTTTTGCAAGCTACTTAGAAGACATCATGAGTCTTAAGAGAAGTTTTCACAGTTCGAAGATTATTCATATATCAAAGACGCAAAACAAGATGGCGGATAGCTTAGCACGCGGTGTGAGGCAACAAACGTCGTTTACTGTTCATATGGATGCATAATCACTAGTTTGGTTTACAGAGTCTTCATGAGTCTGTAATGTTGGCGACAAAAAAAAAGTTCAAAAATTTACAAAATATGTAGATTCACTATTTTTGTAATTTTAATTTTTTATATCATGCAAGAAAATATTTTACAAAATAAATTTGTAGCAAATTTTTAAAATTATTTGTATTAATCAAAAAATTGAGATATCCGTAAGTATTTGCGAATATCTGCAAATATTTATTTATTTTCCGGATATCCGTTTTTCCAAATATCCGTATTTTTCCGAAGCAAAACAAATCGGAAAATATGATATCCGTAACATTTGAAGCAAATTACACATATCTTCAAAATCCCGGATATCCGATCTGTGGCCAACTGGTCAACATTTTATTATTATACTGTAATTGACAATATGGTCACAAGTATATATCAACGCAAGAAGATGAAATGCGTTGTTAAAACGAGTAAACACCAAAGTGTCCATTTTGCTTAAATCAATAGCCAAGAGCCCTTCCCGCTACATATACACATTTGTGAAACTAAATATTATGTACTATATACTATATAGTTAAATTTTACAAAATCTTCTATCATTAAATATATATAACATATATAAGTTGATAAAATATATAATTATAACCATACATTTTTAATAATATAAAATATGATTCATAAGTTGATGTAAAAATAATATTCGTAATTGTTATTTATATATACAATATATTATTTTAATAGATATATAAAAGTTATTAGTTATTACCATATTTCTAAAATCTTACCAAAATAAATATTTATAGAGAATAAAATCTTTTTGATATAAAATTTGTTAGTTATATTACTATATTATGAAAATTTGCCTAAAATATAAATTTTTATATAGAAAATAGACATCACCATATTTAAGACATCTTACAAAAAACATAAATTTTTATATAGTAAATTCTACATGTCATAATTAAATTAGTGTCATCTCATATTTTTTTATGATATGTCATCATTATTTTGAGAGTGAATGTATTGATTACACATGTATAAATTAGTTCTCAAATAATAAATAGAGGATACTAAAATAGGATATGAGCTCCATTGAGCCTATCCACGTCACCCCCGAAAGGTTCAGCCAATGAGAAATTGTTGTTTTGCCGCGTAGATCCGTTACTCAAATCAATACTATTAAAACAGAAGATCATTTTTTGAGGTGATCTTCTGTTTCACAAGTATTTACAATTCTTTGCCACTGACATATTTTAAAGCTATGTTTTTATTTCATTAAATATATTATTGACTATTTTTAAATCCAGCTTCAATTTACCTTTTTAAAAAAATCCCTTTATTTAAAAATATGGAAATTATTTGATATACACGATTTTTCCTAAATGTTGTTATACCTTTCATAAAAAGTAGGATATGTGCAATATTCTTTTCTTACCTTTGGTTATGCTTTTCTTTTTGGATTTTTTGCCTTTGGTTATGATTTTTTTTTGTGCTAAAATGCCTTTGGTTATGTTTTAAAGTGGTTGAAAAACTGTATTGGAAATCCAATACCTTGCAAGTACATATTCTTAACTATACAAATTCATAGATCTTATTAAAAATTGTGAGTTCTATAGAATTTTTTTTTAAAATTATTTCATTACTTTTTACAGAAAAGCATGAGATACACATAAATTAAAATTAGTGCAATATGTCTTTAAATATTTATTTTGAATAATTATCTTTTAAGTTAACAAGCAAACTACCTCCTATTTTACAGTCGAAAAAGCAGAGTATATTCTTCTTATACGAATATATTGTCAAATATTCAACAAACGCTAAAATGTATGATAAAAATTCGGGTTGCAATATATATTTTAATGATTATATTATCCATGAAATCCTGCCACCTTTCTTGTGGATCATCCTGTAATCTTGCAACTTAACAAAACAATAGCAATAGATTTGCGTGTAATTTTTGGAATACAGAGAATATTCCACAAATGAAATATTCTCAAATCTTTTCAAAATTTAGAACTTCTCTAATAAGCACAAATTAACTACGTATCAGTTGTATATATATCATCATCTTCTAAGCCTGTACTACCACTTCCTGAAACAAAAACTGGCGACTGTTATGAGGACCACTAACCTCACTAATATCAAAATATTATTTTTACTCATTTGAATTATGTAGATCCATATTTGATATTTACCAGGTGTATGCAGTTCTTTTCTTGATAATAGAGTGTGGGTCTCTCAAGGCACATAATTGTTGCTAAAGAACAAGAAAATGGCTATGAAAGGGGAGGTCAGCAATCAACACGCTTTTTTAAAACTGAAATGCATTTATTCAGGTACTATTTGCTTCTCTTTTATGAGTTCTTTAATGATATGTACATACTTTTGAAGAATGAAATTCTCTGAAACTAAAAAAAGTTACATATTTTCAAATTGTGATATTTGAACCTTAATCAAATTGTGATATATTTATACACTAATGGAGAATCACATTCGATTGATAAAACTCACAGCGGAGTCTTAATGTCAAACATTATTTAGTTTACAAGTTTTCGACAATACTATATGGCTATAAGGATTGACTTTACTAATTAATGAGATATATTCATCAAGTTTGGTTAAATCTTGGAGTTTTTCTTCTGTTTGTTGTGTTATCTCATCGTTTTTCTGTTCTTTCTCTCTAACAGTGTCTAACCTTGGCAGAGGAAAAATTAGAGTGATTGTTTCTGAACATAAAAGGGTAAGCTTACTGAAAATTATTTGGTTGGGAAAAGAAAATACTGGAAAAGCAAAACAAATTGTATTATTTAATGAATATAATATATTTTTCTATAACGTATGTAATTGTCCAGTCATTAATAATAAATATCAGGCTACCCACATTTGTATTATGAAAATAGTTTAGTTTCTCAAATATTTTGATGGTTATTGGGGTTCCCAAGTTTTGGAAAATTTTATGTTGGATATGGAAATCCATCTTAACTTTTACAACTTAAATTTGATAATTTAATCCATAATTAACAAACCATCTCTATATTACAAACAATATTAGATCAAATAAATTAAAATAAAAGTACAAAAACGTCTTGACTTCACTTTCTAACTGAATTTTAACACAAAAAGATGTGCCAAAACTTAAACATTTGAAAATAAGTGGGAGCATATCTAATATTTTGAAAATAAATGGAAGAATATCTAGATTGAGAACTTTTAATATTAAAACTTATAAGTTTATTATTAGATATCTCAACCTTTTTATTTTAAACATGTTTAATTTCAGTACAATCAGTTATAATAAAAATGAATGTTTAAAGCACGGATCAAAATTTAATAATAAAATTTATTATTAAATATATAATAAAATATATAACAAATTAAAGTAAGTAATATTTATATTTATAATTTGAATAATGAAATTAAATTAAAAATTTAAAATAAACCAAACACAAAATTCAATTTTTTTTAGTAACATGTAAACAACAAAAGTAAACTTAACAAATAAATAAATGATTGTATTTATTTCAGATTTAAATCACTAAATTTCAATAATTGTATATGAATCGTTGATGGTCAAATTTATTTCTATTTTAGTATGAATCCTCTCAAATACTGATCCATTAAGATTACAACAAAATGATCAATTAGTTTAGCTACAAGTTTATAAGGCTTAACTTTTGTAATATATTCATAATATATCCACCATTTATATAAATATTTATGAATTTAAATCATATAAATTTATTTTTTTTTCAAAAATATTCCCAAACTATTCTCTGAGTAAAATTTAAATCATATAAATTTAAATGACCACATAAATGTCAATTCTTAATTTTAAACAAAAAAAACTACAAAGATGACATTTTCTAAATAAATTTGTAAAATTTAAACAAATTATCTATTCATTTAAAATACAAATATGACCAGTTAATAAAAGGTTGTGTCCAACTAATTATTTACATGTTTTACTCTTTCAAAAAGGAAAAAAAAAATCTTATTTTATGTAGCATATAATATTATGGTTCAAAAGTTAAAAACATAACTACTTTTTAATGTAAAAAAACATAACTCCCTATTTCTTTGGATAATAGGCAATTTGATAACCACATATTAGTTTTGAAATTAACAGTAATCATATTAAAACTGTTTTTAGCTTTTGATAGTTTTTATACAAGCATAATTATAATGATATATATAATTTATATTAAACATTTTAAAGCTGATTTTTATCTTATGTGACTATATTCAAATTCGTCTATGTATGATTAAATCTCTTTACATCTATATAAAATCATTTCAATTTAAGGTTTGTAATCATATTTAACATATATTTTCAGCACCAATACATGAATATCTTTAAAAGAAAAAAATAATACAATTGAACACCATTTTTTTTCAAAAAATCATTATCACATTACAACATGAACTTACATTTCAGTCTAAAAATCTGAGATTTATTCAACCAGATTTTAATTTATTTACATTTTAAATATTTTATTTAGAGATTAGTTTTATCAATTAACAACGCACATGATGTTAAAATATAGTTTAATAGGGTCTAAGTGGATTTTTAATATAAATAAATATTCTTATAAATTTATTTAGTTTAACGGGTTTTTAACATATTATTCGATTAAACTATTTATTAAATATTCTCCGGGTGTATGTTTGGGCATCCATTGAGTTTGATTTGGTTCTGTTCAGGTTTTAGATTTTCGGGTTCAAAGATTTCAGCCTCATTCGGGTATTTCTAAATTTTGGTTCGGGTTCGGTTCAGATCTTTACGGGTTCGGTTCGGGTTCAGATAATCCATTTAAATAATTTCTTAATTTTTTTAACTCCTCATATATATTTAAAATTTTAAAAAATCTATAAACAAAATAGATATTACATATAAATTTGAATAGCATAGGTCAAAATACCTAAAATTAACATATAAATTGGTTTGATTTGAATATTTGGATTGAGAATCAATAAATATTTTAAGTATTTTTAGTGTCTTGAGTATACTTTAGCTAATTTAAACATGTACTTTTGACTATTTGTATATATTTTTAAGTATTTTGGACAACTAAAAATTATCTTATATATTTTGAATGTTTTTAATATACATTAAATCTAAATATAATTAATATATATAGCAGTATAAATATATTTCAGATATATTCGGGTACCCAAAATACTTCTGTTCAGGTCGGGTTCAGTTTCGATTTTTTAAAACCAAAAACTTGAACTCATTCGGATATTTAATCATTTCAATTCGGCTTGGTACTACTTCTTCAGACCGAGTTTAGTTCGATTTTTCGGATCCGTGTTTTTTACCCAGCCCTAAAATGTCCTATTGACAAACATTATATCTAATTATTTTATATAACTGCATCAAATTATATATACCAGTCATTTTAAAGGAATCTAGTGATATAGGTTTAGTCCAACTATTTTAATAAAATAAATTAAAGTTTTTTATTCATCATTTAAGAAAAAATATTTTACACAAATATGATTACAAAAAAATAATTAAAAACTATAAATATGAAAATTAAAAATTTAAAATAAAATGGGTCAGAATCTAGTATTTGCTTTATAACCTTTCGATGAAATCCATTTGTAACTAAAAGTCTTAAAACCATTTGTAAATGAACCCCATTTTATAATTTAGATCTCTGTTTGTCAAAAATAATACTCCGAAGCCCAACACCAACCGTACGCTCAAATCATCTCCCTTCTCTTGCCGTCACTTCCATTTTCTCTTTCCTCGAAAGGTTTGCCATAACGTCTCCATACGAGTTTACACCTTCTTTAAAGTCCCTATTAAAAGCTTAATCCCACTTATCCCAAACCCGTATTTAATACACGTCAACCTTGCTCTATAAGTAGTCATGCCTCTTTTCTTTATTCTCATCAGTACACGAAGAATATAGATTCATTGAAGAGTAATTGCATCTGGTAACTATGAAGAGCCAACAAAAGAAGTCAAAAACTCTTTTTTTTTTTGAAACTTAGTCAAAAACTCTTGAATGAGGAAGATGCTGAATATATAAGTCCTGGTCCTTCCCTTCTATGAAAGAGTTTTTGACTAAGTTTAAAAAAAAAAAAGAGTTTTTGACTTCTTTTGTTGGCTCAGATGAAAAGTCTTAACGTGAATTGAAAGCTAGTTACCAAAAAAAAAGAAGTCTTAACGTGAATACGCTTCATGGAAAACCTATACGTCTAAACAAAGGTATCATTTTTGTTCCTATATCTTTGTTAAGCATCAAATTTTATGTTACTTTTCTTAAATTTTTACATCGTATTTTTTATTTGCTAGGAAATTCTTGGGTTC
>OVBX01005396.1:0-13160 GCA_900406325.1 Erucastrum elatum
TTATTTTTTCAAGATAATTTTATAATATTAATCTGTAATCAGTTAAATAAAGAATTATTCAATAAATATATCAAAACTTCAATGAATAAATAAGATAATATTAAATATTAGTATACTGAAAAATTGTAATTATCATGTTTGAAATATATGAATAATATTTATGAAAATCATTGATTAAGCCTAAAATCACAGAGAACATGACAAATAAGCGAAAAACCTAATAAGCGAAAAATCTAAAAATATGGAGAAGCTGACACATAACCAAATCACTTCTAAAATAATATTATAGATTAATGTATACAAAGTCAAATATACTGAGATCAAGTTAATAAGTATGATAAGGATATTTTACCAAAAAAAAAGGTATGATACGGATATCATACTTCTCATAAGTATGATAAGGATAAAAAATAAAAAAAAAATTGATAAGGATTCTCTTTAACGATAAACTTCCGGAATAACCTCGCATAAATTAAGGTAGTAAACTAAATATATATTCAAAACATTAATTAAGTTACTCAAATATGCAAAATAGTAATGACAAACTCAGCTGCTTGTAATTCATATGAATAAAAACAGAGATACCCTGTTTCTTTCAGTCTATGAAGTTACATTTATCAAAAAATTATAAGTCAATCTTTTTGAGCTGAGCGAATCTGGATCGTATATGTTTGCACTTTGATAGACGAAGGATCTCGGAGAAAGCTTTGACATCTTCATGACAGAGGCCACAACAATGATTATCATTCCCAAGTTCGATGTCTTCTTCATCTTCTTCTTCTTCTGCTAGTTGTTCTTCGTAATAATATATATATACGATGACGTCGAACCAAAGGAGTGCTACAACAAAAAGTAGATAAGTCACCACAAGGTTGTACACTGTCATCATCTCTTCAAACACTGCGATGTTAATATTATAGTAAATATAAAACGATGATGGTGATCCAAGCTAATGATCTAGTTACCCTAATTTTATAGATAGTGGGAACTTATACTCAACGATGAAGTTTCTCTGATTTATATTAGGATTAGGATAAAAAAAAGGAGGAAAGCAACAAATATATATAGAATCCGTTTTAATCATTTTTACGAGAGAAACAAATATTTTTATATATTATATGAATTTAAATAATTAGTATACAGAAAACTAGATAACCACTCGGGAGGAAATATTAGTTAAGTTATGTTAGATTCGAGAATATTATGAGCTTCCAACTTCAAATCAATTGACAATTAGTGGATTAGTCATAACCCTTGAAATTTTAAGTCTTGGAATTTTAAGACAGCTCGATCGAGCGAGTCAATCACGACCGGTTAAATACGACCTTTAGATCCGGTCGAGTAGTTAATATTAATTAGGGGTTTAGGGATTTAGGATCTGGACTATAATACCATGTGAATGAAGAAAAGAAAGATCTAATGGTTCCTTGATCTATACTTTCTTTCGATCTAAAGGTTGCATTTATCAAAAATTATAAGTCAAAATCTTTTTTGAATTGAGAGAATCTGGATCGTATACATTCGCAGTTTGATAGACGAATGATCTCAGAAAAAACTTTGACATCTTCATGACAGAGGCAACAACAATGAACACCATTTCCAAGTTGATGTCTTATTCGTGTTCTTCTTCTGCTAGTTGTTCTTTTGTAATAATGTGTCGACGATGACGTAGAACCAAAGGAGTGGTTCAAGAAAAAGAAGATAAGTCACCACAAGGTTGTACACTGTCATCAGCTCTTCAAATATTGCAATATTTATATAGTCAATATGGTGATCCAAGCTAATGATTTGGTATACCAATTTTATAGACAGTCCCATTTTACTCAACGATGGAGTTCCTCTGTTTAATTAGGATTAGGATACAAAAAAGGGGGAAACCAACAAATATATATATAAAAAGCTAGATAGCCACGTTTTTGAAGAAGTAATTATATATCTAAAATATATGAATAAATACAAACTACACCATAATTTAATAAGGTCTAGTGGGTTCCTTCTAGGCTTTTCTACTCAGCTGGTTTGCCATGTCAGAGAAAAAAACAATACCACCAATAGCAACTAAGGTAAATCCCCACGTTATGTAATATGCTTTTGCACTTGGTTCTTGATTGCTGCTGTTTTTCCGCTGAAAGTCTATGATGAGAACCAGACCGATGACGAGACTTGTCAACACAATGAGTAAGATGATTCTCTCCACTCGGTTTTGTATCATTGTACCGACTAGAAATGGAATAAAGCCACCAACCAGAAAGCACAATAGAGACCATAGAGCATCCTGACATGATCGAACTAATGATCTACCCTTGAGATGGCTTCTTATGAATGTGGCTACTCCTGATCCCAATATACCAGCTGCAAATAAAAACATTGCACTATGGATTCGGTTTGGTGTCATGTCGTCAACAGCTGCAAGGTAGGTGGGAATGGCAACGGTTCCAAGAATGAGGCTAATTATGATTATGTCCACATCTCTCTTCTCGAGATGAGTGTCTGCCATCCTGAAATAGAATATTTACATATATCACCAATAAGTTTGACTAAACCGCAGATTATACAGCATGATAACGAATCAACCAACAACATCACATCACTCGGTAGAAGATCTAATCCAAATACACTTGCTTAATTTACCATTCATAATGCATAGCTTGCAAAAAAAAAAAAACTGTTTACGTTACCCATTCATAATGCATGAGAAAATCATATGACATTCAAGTAGGAAATTAACGTTCTATAATGTCACGTGTGCATGTGAGACGACAGAAAGTGACTCTTTCTAGATATGGGAAACAAATGAATCACGTGGCATTTTTTTTGTAAGCTATCCATTATGAATGATAAGTTGATAATGTAATCAGTTCACAGAAGAGAAAATTAATCATTATGACATTTTTTTTTAAGCTGTGCATTATGAATGGTAACGTAATCAAACTAATAATATTAAGCATAAATCTACGTGGCTCAGGTGTGACATTCACTACCATCTATAAATAAAACATTCAACGAAAAGAAACAGAGAAGCGTGAAGGGGTAAATCAAAATCTTACCAGAGAAGAACCTAAAGATTGATCCGGTTTAGTGACGTAGACAAGAGATTGAACCGCAAAATCCTGCAAAGATAGCATTATAGTCAAACCTTGAGAACTGATATAAAGAATCAGCGAGGAGGATGTGATAACATGTCATCGATACATGCACAAGTTTTATTATGATCAGTGAAAACAATACGTAACACTTGTGATTTCGATTAAAACAAACTAATCCTGAATACAATCAACATTCCGATGACACAATTCAACATGATTCGATGGGAAATAAACAGAACCCAAGAAGACTCATAACGTGATATCATCAAAAGAAGGACTAAAACGGGACAAGACTGAAGACGTATTATCATCTACGGAGAGAGCAAAACAGAACAAGGGCGAGGGATTAATCAATCTTACCAAAGATGAAGCGGCAAGAAGTTGATCAAGAAGCGCAGAAAGATAGAAGATCCTAACTCTGAGAGAGAGAAGAGAAGGTTACATAAGGGACAAGGAGGAGAAAGAAGAAGAAGAAGAAGAAGAAGAAGAAGAGAGGTTAATGAAACGAGGCAAGACTGAAGACGTATCAACTACGAAGAGAGCAAAACAGATCAAGAAGCTCGAGGGGGGGGGGGGGGGGGGGGGTNATCAATCTTACCAAAGATGAAGCGGCAAGAAATTGATCAAGAAGCGCAGAAAGATAGAAGATCCTAACCGTGAGAGAGAGAGGTAAGGTTACGTAAGGGACAAGGAGGAGAAAGAAGAAGCAGAGAGAGGTTAATGCTAGTTCAGTAAGCCGTTATTCTTATCATAATTTTTTTTGGCGCGGTGTAACTGCCACCGCCGACTTTTATTTTCAACTTTTAATTTGACAGGTCTTTTATTAACAAACGTAAAACTAAAAGGACCTCTATTGCAAAAACAAAAGAAATTCCGAGTTGAATAAATTACATCCGAAAGTCATTAGCTTTTAGTTTGATTAAAGTCAAAGACATAAACTGTTCCCTCTTGTCCTGTAATCTTTATTGTTTCTCTGCAATTACCAAAGGTAAAAAACCATTAACCACAAGTCTCTTTATCTTCCCGTTCCCGTGTGTGCTTACTCCGTCAATTACGTCATTAGCAAGTTTTAGACTTTGAGTTCTCTTATCTGATTATAGTTGCACACAATGTGTTTGTATAAATGCCTCAAAGAGCTTCTTGCTATTATGCTATATTAAAAGTTTGAACTTTTCTTTGATTTTTGTCTATAGGATCAAGAGTACATGACTTTCAGAGAGTATACGCAGATGATGGCGCTTACTCAACTCCTCCCTTGCCCTCCACAAAACCTCTCCTTGTCCTCCACCTTCCTCCACCCTCTCAGATGCAACCTAACTACCAAACCCAGTTCCAAGAAACTCCCACCTTTGTCCTTTACCATCTCATGTTCAGCTCACAAGATTGTCCGGAACCCATCACTAGACAAGCATGTAGTAAAGCACAACAGAGTCCGGTTCGTGCAGAAGCTGAAAACCTTACTCCTCTCCAAACCAAAGCACTACATACCAATCCAAATCCTCTACAAATGCACCTCCTACCTCGGCGTTGAAAACCCACGAGCCATCCTCTCCATGATCCGTCGCTATCCCACAATCTTCCATCTCTTCACAACGCCAACACCGCGTCTTCCTATCAACGCAACCAAGTCTTTATCCACACTCTGTGTCCGTATGACACCAGCTGCGTCCTCCCTTGCAATGCAAGAATTGAATCTAAAGTCTGAGATTGCTGATAAACTCGCTGCTAAGCTCCAGAAGCTGCTGATGTTGTCTTCTCATAGAAGGTTGCTTTTGTCTAAACTGGTTCATATTGGTCCGGATTTGGGGTTCCCTCCAAACTTCAGGTCTCGGCTCTGTAATGATTATCCAGACAAGTTCAGGACTGTTGAGAGTTCCTACGGAAGAGCGGTTGAGCTTGTCTCGTGGGATCAAGAACTGGCGAAGCAAATGCCATTGCCTGAAGTTGATAGAGGTTTGATCGTTGACCGTCCTTTGAAGTTCAAGCGGTTGAATCTCAGGAGAGGTTTGAACTTGAAGAGGAGACATCAAGATTACTTGATCAAGTTCAGAGACTCACCTGATGTGTGTCCTTACACTACGTCGTCTGAGTGTTTTGCGAGCGAGTCGGTTGAAGCGGAGAAGCGAGCATGTGCTGTTGTGAGAGAAGTGTTGGGGTTGACGGTGGAGAAAAGGACTTTGATAGACCATTTGACGCATTTCAGACAAGAGTTTGGGTTACCGAACAAGGTAAGAGGGTTGGTAGTGAGACATCCGGAGCTGTTCTATGTGAGTGTTAAAGGAACGAGAGACTCTGTGTTTCTTGTAGAGGCGTACAATGACAGTGGTGATCTTGTGGAGAGAGATGAGATATCGTTGATCAGAGAACGTTTGATAGATCTTGTACAAGAAGGGAAGAGAATCAGACGTGAACGGAGAAGGAAAGGAAGCTTGGAAGAGTATGGCAATGATGATAACAGGGGTGATGACATTGATCATCATCATAGTGACATGGAAGATGAATATGAAGATGGGTTTGAGAATTTGTTTGATTCAGAAGATTCAGGTGTGGAATATCATTTCGGTGAAGAAGATGATGAAGAGGCATGGGTTAGTAGTGGTGAAAGTGTAGAGTATTGGAGTAGGAAGCTTTCTTCTTCTGGTATGAGCAATGATGAGGTGGAAAGTGTTATTGAATCCTGGTGATGTAAAGTGCTAAATGAGTAGAGAAACCATCAATGTGTTGATACTGTATACTTTACAGAATTGTACCCAGCTACATATGAACAGTGTTTATGTTCGTTATCTTATTCCCACTGGCTTGAACTAGCTCCTAAATACATTGAAAACAATCAGGCACTCCTCTTGTCTCAGCTAAAAAGTTCTGTAGACTAAAGTTTGAAGCGGTGAACATTCCAAGGCGCACCCCACCGATGAGGGAGCCACGTGTTACTCGAGTGAATCTTTTCTCCACTGCATCTCGCATTAACCTGTGTTGTTCTCGCGTATCATGTGTACTACTACCCATCTTCAACACCACTTCGGCATCCTTGCTCTGTTTCAAACCACAGACACTTACTTTTGCGTACGAAGTTCAAGCATGATGGGAAAGGTGGAGTGATGGATAATTATAACAAGCATGAATCTCTTTCTTATGGTTATGGAGCAGATTGGTACAGAGGGAAAGATCAGAAGCGAAGTCTTGTAACAACTTGCTCGTTCTATTATAAGTTTCTTCGGTTTATGGACACTTGAAACTGCGTTTGAGCTCTGAAGTTGCTTTATATTGTCTGCTTTTATTGTTGATTTTCAAATTGCTATGTCTTCAGCAAGAGCTTCAAGATTTGTGTAGACAGAGTTAACAAGGAGAATGTATAATTTGTTTGACGAGACAATACTTTTTCATTATCTTAACATATAAATATGAAGCCACAGGACTTGAGTTTCAGACTTGTTCAAAGCTTGGATGAGATTTTGCCGAGCGCACCAGCTTCAATAAGTAAAGGCACAAGCATACCTTGCTTGTTACTCTCCATCACACCTGCAAAAAAAAGAAGCAAATCCAAGTGAATAGTTAGTTCTTCTCTGTATATTTTCGACCTGGATCTAAACTACAGTGCAGAGAGTGTTCACTTACTATCGCAGCCGCCCATATGTTTCCCTTTGATGAAGACGCTTGGAACAGTACTCTGTCCAGTCCACTTTGACAAAGCTGATTGTATCCCACCTCCATCACCTGTAAAAGTTGAGACCCGTTGGAACAAGCATTGAGGTATTCAAGTTCTCCCAATAATATCATTCAACAAGTATGAACAGGATTTGGATTCTTACTCATCTCATCGAGCTCAAGTACTTCAAAATCTGCTCCTAGCTTTGTCAATAACTGCTTCACCTTCTGGCAATAACCACAGTAAGTCTTGCTGCAAAAGAGAAACATTGTTCGAAGCTTAAGACTAAGGATCAAGAGTGACTCCAAAGAGAGGAGTGCATGGTGCTTATATGTCAATCACTAGACAGCTTAAGGAAACAAAAACTCGAGATCCTAAGCAAAAACTTATTATAGCTCATTCCAAGATACAGGAAAATACATTTTGGATCGCCAGATCTAATCTCTTAAACTTTTATTACAAGCTATCATCTTCAACAGTCGTTAACTTGCTGTTTTCTACTAAGAGTCAAGTCAACGTCTAATGAAACTCAAACATTACCCTCTGATATCAGTGATAATGGCAAACTAGGTTCTCTGCAGTTTAAATCTTATGTTCCTATGACTTAAGTCTACTAGACAAAACAGGACAATCATACAAAGTTAAGCAGCGAAAGACATAATAATGAAAAAGCGAATGGAAAATAACAGTAACCTGAAGACAACGACAGGATACGAGGAGACGATCTCTTTGGCCTTGTTCATTGCCTTCTCCATCTCTTCCTTTCTCATCCTTTTCTCAGCTCAAGTCTGCTTTACAGAAACCAGAAATATAATTGAATCTAGTCAAGTCTCGACCGTTTACTTTTTTCGCCAAATAAGTCTCGTTGACATTTGCTCTCCTTAACCGGAGGAAGATGGAGCTTCAAGTCTTAAACATTGGATGTTGGTACAAAGTTAACCATCCTGGTACAAAAGTCAATTTCTGAGGCAATACTCTTGCTATATATAATAGAGAAACAGAAAGAATCTTCCTCAAATTACTCTTTCATTAACCAAACCACAGGGCATAAACAACACAGTTTTGATGTCTTTTGTTTAAAGCAAACAACAAAGGATCTTTCTTTATTTCGTTATTTGACAATATAAAGCGTAATACTCTTCTTCTTCACTTCCTTTTATCTCTACAAGACACCGGTCTCAGAGTTTCATCAAAGCTGGGAAGAGTTATTAGCGATAGCACCAGCTTCAGTAAGTAGAGGCACAAGCTTCCCTTGCTTGTTACTCTCCATCACTCCTGCAAATACAACACCCAAAGATTTAGTTAGCTCTTCACTAATGTTCAGAAAGTGTATAGTTGTGGTTATCTTACTGTCACATCCACCGATATGTTTGCCTTTGATGAAGACATTAGGAACAGTGCTCTGCCCTGTCCACTCAGACAAAGCTGATTGGATCTCACCTCCATCACCTGTCAAACTTGTAAAAATTAGCATGGGACCATATAATCCAGGTTCAGTGACATAGAGAGATTATGGTGTATCTTACTCATCTCATCGAGCTCAAGCACTTTAAAAGTTGCACCTAGCTGCGTCAACAGCTGTTTCACCCTCTGGCAATAACCACAGTAAGTCTTGCTGCAAAACATAACATGGATCAACAAGGAGATGTAATTCAAGTATTACACAAATAAAAGAAAATCTACATCATCTCTCTCTTACTACAAACCCACATGGAAAAGACTCAACCTTTTGATCAAACAAGACCTCAGAGACAGAGACTTACTACAGAACCTATCAAACAAAGTATAATCACAGATGAAAACAGAGAAAGAGAGGGACTTTCGAATGAGTAAGAGACCTGAAGACAACGACAGGGTACTCGGAGACGATCTGTTTGGCTTTGTTCATCACCACCTCCATCTCTTCCTTGCTCAATCTGTTTCCACTCAACATAGAACCCATTTTTCTTCTCTTTTCCGATTTATATATAATAAAAGGAAACGGACAGGAGGAACCGTTAACAGATGTCTTCCTCTTCGAGTTTCGTGCTGGCCGATTTTGATGGATCAAGCTGGAAGTACTTATCGTTTACTTTTGGTTTTCGGACAAGGAAAGGATCTCGTTTACTTTCTCTTTGGTCTTTCTCTAATGTCTTAAACCGGATCCGTGCTTTAAAGAATCAAACCGGACCGGGTTTTCTTAAATAACCGAATCAGTGTTTAAAGAAGAAGAGGATGAAGAAAATGACTTGACCGGTGTGAAAAAGTTAGAAACAGAGGAGATGAGAGATTACTAGTTGCGAAACCTAAACAGGTCCCTCCCATTGCTCTCACCACATTCCCCAATTAGCATTTGTCATCATCTCTTGGGAAAGTCTTCAGCTTTCTTCTTCTCCTCTGCTTTTGCATACTCGAAGGGAGAAAAAAGATTCTACCTTTTTGCGAAATCTGAGGAGTTGTTGTGTATCAGCTTCATGGGTTTTGGCCTGTGTTGTTTAGCATAGGGTTTTAAGTGGTGGGTTCCACCATCAAAACTGTGTGGTTGTGCTCTTCATAGGCCATGGCGGGTAAACTTGTGTTCTCCTCGGCGTCTGTATTGGTTCCATCGGTTCAACCTCGGACTTCTTTTCAGGTGCTCAGCCTTTAGATTCTTGTAGTACCTTTCGTTTTAGATAATGTGGCTAGAGATACTGAACGAGTTTTGCTTTACAAAATACATTTGAGTTAGCTAGGAGGAACTCTAGTTGAGACATTGAGAATACTAATATCAATGAACTTGAAGTGGAGTTAAAGTCTGCAGTTAATGGAAGCAGTTTTCTTCCATGCTGCTGCTGCTGCTGCTTCTATGTTTTGTGCTCCCAATGTATTTTATCCACAGATATTTCGTTTAGATGATGTGGTTTAGAGGCATTGAATGAGTTTTGGCATACAAAACATACATTTTGAGCTAGCTAGGAACTCTAGTTGAGACATTTAGAATACTAGTATCAGAGAATCCAAAGTAGTGGCTAAAGTTTGCGATTTGGGACTATGCAGTCTCTGTACTCTACATCATACTGAGAAAAAAATTAGAACTCTTTCTGATTAATATGTCTAGTAGGTTCTAATGAAATGGAAGCAGTTTGTTGTTGATGTGGTTCTCTGTTCTTGTTTATGTATATTTTGCTGACATTTCACCTTTTCTCAAACTCCAGTTTCGTCCACTGAGACGGCATCACCATGCTCATCTCCATTGCTACCATTCTCTCCACCGTAAAACTGATAAAAGTAACTTCCTTTCACTCTACTGATTAGCTGTTTTACTTTCTTATGAGTAAGATGTTCTGATTGTTTCTTCATTCACTGTGTACAGTTGATTCTCTTCACGTTTCCTTCAAAGACAATAAACCAAGAGAAGCCTCCCCAAAGAGAGCTTATCTGCGTCTTGCTACTTCAGAAGAACAGTCCCAATACACTGACGATCCAAGTCAGCAAACTGTCCCGGAAGATACACCTCGAGATGATAGTTCACTTATCCAATACAGTGGAAACGGCGGCAAACCAGGTTTCATTTCGTTTTACAACACTCGGAACAAAACAGAGGATCTCCCAGTCCCTCCTGAACCACAAACCACATGGGAACGCCTCCTCTGGCTCACTGGTCCTGCTGTCTTAGTCTCCTCTTTCACCCTACCTCCCATTTACTTACGAAGAATCGTCTCAGCCATTTTTGAAGACTCTTTACTCACAGGTTCCCTCTCTTTGCATCCCTCTCCCTTCTCAACTTGACACTAACTCATTGCTCCTTTCATCTTTCTATTTTGCAGACTTCCTCATATTGTTCTTCACCGAGGCTCTCTTCTACTGTGGGGTCGCCGCGTTCCTTCTGATACTACACCGTTCAAAAACATCATCCGGGAAAGTGCTGGACACCAGAACCAACAATCCTTCTCAGTTAGGACAAAGAATCTCCTCTGTAGCAACATTAGTACTTAGTCTCATGATCCCAATGGTGACTATGGGATTTGTATGGCCTTGGACTGGTCCTGCAGCTTCAGCTACTCTTGCACCCTACCTTGTAGGCATCGTCGTTCAGTTTGCTTTCGAACAGTACGCTAGATACAGGAAGTCTCCATCATCTCTCACCATCCCCATCATCTTTCAGGTATGGAATCATTCTTCTTGTCATAACAAAATTTCACTTTGGTAACGTTTTTAAAAGGAATGTGTTTGGTTCTTCAGGTGTATAGACTTCATCAGCTGAATAGAGCGGCGCAGTTAGTAACAGCATTGTTGTTTACGGTGAAAGGAGCAGTGACGACTGCTAATAATCTGGAAATCAAGAAGTCCTTGGGGACGCTTTTGAGTGTGATACAGGTTTTAGGTATGATATCAATCTGGTCTATCTCAAGCTTCCTAATGTGGTTATCATCATCATCACCTTCCCAAAACCAGTCTTGAAGAATATTTGTTATGTTTTCAGTTTCTACTGTAAAATAACTTCACCTTTTGAAAGAGCTATTACATTTGAAAGAAAAAAAAGATATGCTTCTGGAGATGTTTATAGCAATAAGGCTTTTCTAAGAATTGTAAGGAGTGAAAAAATTAACACAAAGCTGATGTGTTTATGTGTGAAAACAAGTTCTTAACATAAAGTAAACCTTTCAAAAACAATCCTTAAACTATAATAAAATGATTTATTATTTTTATGTTTTCATCAAAATTAAAACATCAAACAAGCTCATAAGTCATATCTAGTTGATAATTTGTCAATTTTAATTAGGAGTTAGAATTTATTTTGTAGATATAACAAAATCTATTGAGAAAATCTATCAAAATCCTGCCGATTTTTTCAAAATATTTTTTTATTAAATAATTAATTATACTTTCGCAATTAATAATGTAATACTATTATAAGTTAATGATAATTAAAAATTTATCATAAAGCAAAAGAAAATAAAACAAAATTCATGCTATTTTATATATTTATAATTATGAAAAATTGTGTTACTGGTAGATTAACAGATTGTTTTTTTTTCAAAATGGTTTCATTTAAATAAATTATTATTCATCATCAAAACAGGTTAAAATTAGTAACATATGTTAACTATAAAATATATAACTATATATTATCATTTTACACAAACGATAAAATTAGTAACATATGCTAACTATAAAATATATAACTATATATTATCATTTTATTTAATTTGAAACTCACAGTAATATATTATCTAAAAATAGTTATATACAAAAGAAAATAGTATATTACTGACCTTTAGTTCATGTATAGTTTTCCAAAATATTACAGGAAAACTTGAGTTTAAATAATAAACTAAAATATTAATAAAAATCAACTTAATTATAAATTTAATGTTATTTAATTTCTAACAAAATTTGTTGTGAATTTTTTTAAAAAACATCCCATAAATTCAAATATATTTTTATAAAATACTGAATTAATTTAGCAACAAAAAATTCAAAATCTTAAAATCTTCCTGACTAAAAAATAGTTGTTTAATTTTCTAAATTTCTCTTGTCCAAGTATATTTTTTTTTAAAAATAAATATTGAAAGCTCAAATGATATTTTTATTTATTTTATAAAAGATAAAATCATAAATGCTAAAATATAATATTTTGAAATATAACACACATAAAAAAACAAACTATGTTGTAAGAATCAAAAGTTATATAATATTTTGAAATAATAATTTGATAATTTAAATCAGAAAACCTAATACCATAACATCCAATATATATAATAACGATCAATAACAATATAAAATATATAAAATAAATCGCTATATATTAATCTACTAATAATAGCAATCATGATTAATTCTAAAGGTTGTGAACTTCATTTAAGTTGAAAGGTTATGTGTTTTCAACAATTAAAAGTTGTGTCTATTTATATTAAAAAATTGTGACTCTTTATATAAGCATTATTTCAAAACGAATGACCTTTAAATTGAAAGACGTGATTCTTCAAACAAATTTTTGAAAATCTATAAGTAGTCTATGTTCATATCTTCTCAAAGCATAATTTTCACTAATCAAATAAAACTGTGAACAAATCTTATTAAAAAGTTGTATCTTTTCGTAAAAAAAGTGGAATGTACTAAGGGGGGTGTATTCAACTGAGAGTTTTAGATGATTTGTATTAAAATGACAAATCCACTGTTATTGAAACATGAATTTCAAAAACTCATTTAAAATCCACTGTTATTGAACTTGATATTTCATAAAGTACTCTGAAATTCACTGTTATTGAAAATATTTTAAGTTGTGGAGTTTTAAAGTTATTAGGTGATTTTAGGGTATTTGGGTGGAGTTTCTTAGTTAAAAAAATTGAAACACAAATCCCATTATTTTAAGTGATATTCTAGAGTGTTTTAACAAAAATCACCCAAATCTCTGCAACTTACTGAAATCATTTGAAATTCTATTAAAAATCAAATCACCTCAAATG
>OVBX01005397.1:0-13159 GCA_900406325.1 Erucastrum elatum
AATATTTTATAACTACTGATTCAAAAGTTAAAATTCATTTTTCTTTTGTAGTTATTATATTTATTTTATTGATTAAGGATAATATTAATATCAACCGCTCTAACTTTTAACGTGAGAGTTCTGTTGTAAAAAAATAATTTCGTAAATAATAGTATAGATAAATAAATAGAAACATCCATCTAAATTATGATTTTAAATATATACATGCATATTCTTAAATATAATTAAAAATATCTTGATTTTATGTTTAATTTAATCAAATTATATTAAAATATTGATAAAAAGGAAAAATTACAATATTAATATAGTTTTACTTTTAAATATAATTTATATTTATTTGTTAAAAAAATATTTTAATTTCTTTTGCTGCACATGGTGCAGGAAACCACCTAGTATATATATAATATATAAAAATATTTTATATCTTTATATAGTTATATAGAAGAATTTAAAAAATATTTTAAATTCTTCTATATAACTATATCGTGTAAATCTTTTACCAAAAAAAAAACTATATAGTGTAAACCGTTGATTGAAACTAGACGGCATTACAGCTCATGGCGTTTGTACTTTTGTTAATAGATGATAACACCATCCTCTATGGTCCAACAAAATTCAAAGGATGAATACTTCTTTATTCAATGAAGGATGAATACTTCATTGAATAATTTTATTAGACTTTATACTAAGACATATTACCACCCTAAGAACTTGAACAATTATTCTCTCTGAATTTATAGCCTACACACGACTCTCGTTCCTTTGACCAATTCAGTATTGGCATTCCAGTGTTGATTTTGGATGCAAAATCGATTGTATATAAAAAAGAATTAGAATAGATCAAGATGCAAACATTCCATCATCTTGATAAAATAAAATACCCCCACCAGATTTTGAATATACCAAATTAATCATGGTGGTTGTGCAACTCTTTTTTGAAATAGAGTGTGCAAACTTGCATTGTAGATGTATCCGCAAACCCAACCATCTTTGAGTATAGACTTAAAAACATCCCCAACCCATTCTTATATCGTAGTGGTTGAAGAATTCATCATAGGATTAGAAAACCAATCTTCGAGTTCTTTCACTATGATTTGAACAATGGTTAGCATTATAGATGGTTTAAGCAGCGAAGCTTCATAGGTTCTGATTTCTGAATATCATTTTAGTTTGTTAAAAAAAATTCATAATACTTGGATTATTTACGAATACAAAATTTAGTTAGAAGACTGAAATATTCTTATTGAATCACATATCTATCATATTCTTAACGTAACTATATTCACAACTTTTTTTTTCAAAAAAAAAAACTATATTCACAACTTCGTTTTTTTTAACAACAACTTTTTTTTGAACAACTCACAACTTCATTATAAAATAGAAAATTCTCGTAAATCGGTAAGGGTTTTATTATGTAAACTCATATAGAATGAATTTTCAAATTCAAAATACACATAAGACTAGTCACTAGTCTCACCGGCAGAGAATTATTAGGGCAACGAGAGATATGAGATATCTTAAAGACGATAGGCATACGTGTGTAACAATGATAGGAGAAAAAAAGGAAACTGGATTCTGAGGTATGATTTGTTGACGTAGCGAAGCCATACACCACGAGGTTTAGGAAGAAGGGATCACCACATATTTGGAGTGGACCTATCCAATGACATGTTCCTACTTTCCCTAACTTGCATGGCTCCCACATTATTTTAAATTTCATTTCTTAGATTTCTTATCTGTCAATGATTCACATGCAATGCTTTTTAACTACAATCAGCATCTTCTTCCTTTCAAGTCAGAATTTTTAGGCTTTTTTACATGTGAAAACCTTTTTTTCTTTCTTTTTGCTATCACTTTCTCATTAACCCACCAAAAAATAAGTTTTGTGTATTTTCAATTGACTCAATATTGCTGCCAAAAAACCATATGAATTTATCGGGTGATATGTTATATGGGGTCTTATTTTAGGCATAATATTGGCTTATATCAAATTTAGATGAGAATTACGTGTTATGAGATAAGTTAATCTTAGCTATCTATATTCGTTCGTCGTCTGTCCCATTTTGTCCTGACTTTTCTGCTCAGTCGCCACTAGGTTGCTTACTTGATAACTTTTCTTCTGACAATATTCCTCATGTCCACCGTTTTAAAATGATATCATCTAATATTACTGGTATATTGAACATCTACGTATTAGCATGTTGTAGGAACAAATTTTTGATGATATGTTCATATATAAAAATTTCATAACGAACGACGATACAACAGATCACAGATGTTAAATGTTATCTAGACAAGCCTGCCTTTCATAGTATCAATAGGTTATGAACGTTCGTACGTCTATGAAAGGTATACATTCCCCAATTTCCTTAAAAGCAATCACTGCAAATGTGTATATCCAAATAGCTACCAGGGAAAGGTTAAAAATAAAAAGGGTGAAAAGGAAACTAACCGACGAAGACCAACAGAAAGATCAGAATGATTTAGCTAAAAGGAGATAATAACAATGAAACAACATAACGAAACGACAAATGAAAACATTGGAACAAAGATGACACAAAAAGCCAAAATGTACATTAATATTACATAGCAATTGGGTGGATTGAATGGGGCCACGTTGTGTAATTTTCAATATATAGTCACTCTCCAATTATGCCTCCATCGTCTCCTTCACTGCACATCCAATAACAATGGCGACTGAAGCAAATAACCCCATCAACATGAACTCAATGTCTTCATCTCTTCAGAGAACCGGCCAATGGTACGACCCGGTCTAGTCTCAACTGCAGAAGATATCTCCCACTCGGTTCATCCCTAATCATATGAAGTATCTAACTTGTATATGTGTTAACGCAGGGTTTTCTCACAAGATATTCCGACAGATGTTGTAGTTGAAGTTGGAGAAGCTAATTTCTCTCTTCATAAGGTAACAACAAATGATTTTTACAATAAGAAGAACTAATGGTTTTGTTTTGTCTAGGTCCAAAATCGTTATAATTGTATATTTTCTTGATCTTGTATGTATATATAGTTCATGCTAGTGGCGAAGAGCAACTACATAAGGAAGCTAATAATGGAATCCAAAGATAGCGACGTGACGAGAATAGATCTCTCGGATATCCCCGGAGGTCCTGAGATGTTCGAGAAAGCTGCTAAGTTCTGTTACGGTGTCAACTTCGAGATTACCGTCCAGAACGTGGCGGCACTTCATTGCGCCGCTGAGTTTCTTCAGATGACGGATAAGTACTGCGACAACAACCTCGCTGGTCGGACACAAGACTTCCTTTCTCAGGTCGCCTTGTCTAGCCTCTCTGGAGCCGTCGTTGTCCTCAAGTCCTGCGAGATTCTCCTTCCTATTTCTCGTGATCTTGGTATTGTCCGCCGTTGTGTGGACGTCGTCGGCACTAAGGTTTTTAACTCATTCTCACTCACTTAAGTGTTTAGATCTCGGTCTTTGTTAGTGTTTAGGAACGTTAATTAGTTTCCAGTTTTTACATGGTCTTAACCAAAGTAAACCCTGATCTAGCACTTAGTATGGTTTTAGGTTTACATGTCACATATGTACTATGTTTCAGTTCCTTGAGTCTCAAGTATCTGTTGTTCTTTTTGTTACAGGCGTGCAACGAGGCAATGTTTCCGTGTCGAACACCACCAAACTGGTGGACAGAGGAGCTCTGCATCTTAGACATTGACTTCTTCGCCGACGTAGTAGCTTCCATGAAGCAGAGAGGCCTCAAACCTTCTTCTCTAGCCTCTGCGATCATCACATACACCGAGAGATCCTTACGCGATCTCGTCAGAGACCATTCAGGCAGAGGAGTCAAGTTTTCGGACCCCGAAAACAACGACTCCGAGGAGAGATCTCAACAGAGAGATCTCGTGGAGTCTATCGTCTCCCTCTTGCCTTCAGACAAAGGACTTTTCCCAATCAACTTCCTATGTTCTCTCCTCCGTTGCGCTGTCTTCTTGGACGCTTCGCTCGCGTCCAAGAACGAGCTGGAGAAACGTATCTCCGTAGTTCTTGAGCACGTAACAGTCGACGATCTTTTGATCCCGTCTTTCACCTACGATGGTGAAAGACTATTGGATCTTGATAGCGTCAGAAGAATCATCTCCATCTTCGTTGAGAAGGAGAAGAACGTTGGAGTCTTCAACGGCGGAGACTTCAACAAAGGGCTATGCTCTGTTTCACTACAAAGAGTCGCGAGAACCGTCGACTCTTACTTAGCGGAGATCGCTACTCATGGAGAGCTAACGATCTCCAAGTTCAACGCTATCGCGAATCTCGTCCCGAAGTCCGCTAGAAAGTCCGACGACGATCTTTACAGAGCGATAGACATCTTCTTAAAAGCTCATCCTAACCTAGACGAGATCGAAAGAGAGAAAGTTTGCAGCTCGATGGACCCTCTAAAGCTTTCCTACGAAGCGCGTCTCCACGCTTCGCAGAACAAGAGACTACCGGTAAACATCGTACTCCACGCGCTTTACTACGATCAGTTAAAGCTGAGAAGCGGAGTGGAAGATAGAGAAGGAGCAGTGGTTGTAGTCCCTGAGGCTGTAGCCACGCGTGGACAGGTTAAAGCTGATGCTTCGTTGGCTAAAGAGAACGAAGCTTTGAGGAGTGAGCTGATGAAGATGAAGATGTATGTTTCGGATCTGCAGAAGAATGGTGGTGCAGCTGGAGCTTCTTCTTCGAATGCACCACCCAGCAATAAGAAGAGTGGCAAAAGTACCTTCTTCTCGTCTGTTTCGAAGAAGCTTGGGAAATTGAATCCGTTTAGACATGGGTCTAAGGATACGTCAAACATTGATGAGGATCTTGCTGGTGTTGATATCACTAAGCCAAGAAGACGAAGATTCTCTATCTCTTAAGGGAAACAAACGTTTGATCAACTACTTTTGCGTTTTTGTTCCTTGCGTGTGTGTGACATAGTAGTGTGCGACTCCTTTTCAAATTTTTCCAAACTGATGCGTGATTTATTTTGTTTCTGGGATGTGTGTTTATTGTATAATAATGAGTGTGATATTAAAAATGTTAAGAAAATAAATACCACTAATCTGATTTATCTAATTACCCTGAGAACCAAATTACACAAAAACTAAACAAACCTAATCTAAACCAAACATAAACTTGAATGTACATGTCTAAACTAAAAGTTTAACTTTCACCAATGAATTTCTTCAATTCTAGATTGATTGATTTTTAATGGGCATGTAAGCTGGTATATCACAATTTAACTCTCATTTGAAAAACAATAGTTTTTTAACAAACTTGAACCCTATGATTTTCAAAATCTTCACTAGACGATTCAAAAGTTCTAGTTACTAAAACAACTCGTTGCCACTCATTTTAATTTGATTTAAGAAGATTAATACATGCAAAATCTTAAAATTTCTAATTTAAGTCATAGGCTTTGTTTTTTTCTTAATGTAATAAGCCATAAATAGATTAACGAATCAAATTTGTTATAGACCAGACAGCCTTGATCTACCGTTAATAGATTAATGACCCTTGAAGTTATCTTTCCAACCAACCTTTCTGTGACTTGAGTAGAGGGGGGGGGAGACAAAACCTAATTTTAATGAAATCTCTAAAAACAAAGCACCAATGTCGGAGCATCTTCCTCCTCCTCAAAGGAGGGCATCTTCCGGATTCGGTGATCCCGCATTGGTATTCCCTGAGTTCGCTTCAAAGCAACGCGGCCTCGAGAAAGTTCAAGAAGTAGAAGGAGAAGGAGAAGACAGCAGCTACGGCGGGAAAGGCTCTTTTGACCTGAGCTCCAGGTTCTCAAGCCCTTCCGTCTCTCGAAACGGGTTCGAAACACCCAAGAAGACATCATCTCTGAAGCTTCCTGGATTCCGAGAGGAAGAAGAGACAGACCGGAGTACGAACTCGGGTTCCTTTGTGGATCGTGAGGAGAAGAGAAAGTGCCCTGGATGTTTCAGAAAATGCTGTGCATGCACGTGCATGTTTCTCTCCATCGTGCTTATAATCTTGTTGTTGACAGGACTGTCTGTGAACTCTTCGGTGAAAGCTAGTCTGCCTCAGGTTTCTGTCACAAACCTCAGGTTCTCGAGATTGGATGTTGCCAACTCGACAACGGATCTTCTGATGAATGCGAACTTGAGGACGGTTCTTGAGATGTCTAACAAGAACGACAAGTCGGTTCTTTATTACGGCCCCATGAGAGCTGCTGTCTCTTCTGAGAACATAAACCTCGGACAGAAGAGACTTGTTGGGTTCGTGCAAAGCCCTGGAAACGTTACGTATTTGAATATTCCAACCAGGCTTAGAAAAGCCAAGGTCTATGATGTTGATGCTACGTTGCTGAGAAACAAAGAGAAGAAGCTTGAAGCTGTGGTTAATGTGCGCTTGAGTGGGAAATTGGGTTTTGATTGGTTGGGGTTTAGGATTCATTTACCAACAGTTATTGCTTGTGAAGATGTGAAACAGAGTGATGTGATCAATGGACTCAAGCCCACGTGTGATGTTCGGATCTTTTCTCAGTGAAAATCGATTAATACACAAGTCCCTTTGTTCTTTTTATTTTTATTTTTATTTTTGGTTTCTATTTTTTTTGCTGTAGATGGATAAAATAGAAAAAATTAATTAATTTGTAGTTTCTCTAAAATTAACATAAAAAATCACGACCATGAGACCACCAAACACAAGGATGAAGGATCACATCCAATTAGCTTTAACAGGTGGTTCACATGGTTCTTCAATCAATGCAGTTAAGACATTGTCGTGTGGACTTAAATCATTTGGAATTGTATTTCAAGAGGTGTGATTGATTTACTAGATGCATATTAATCATCATGTTGCGAAGATGGCATCAAATCCGATGTGACAAAACGCTGAGTGTGCAGCATGCAAACACATCGGCCAGGGCAGGCCGCTGGGACATTGGAAAGTCAAATTTTTCGTTTTTACCAGTCTTGACCCATCTTTTGATCCGGGTTGTCACGAGTCAACCAGCTCGCTTTCTCCTAAAAAAACTCAATTTTAGACAAACAAAACTTCTAGGTACTGTGTTCCAAAAAAAAAAAAAACTTCTAGGTACCTAAGCATAATTTCCATTTAATTTTCTCTTGATTTCTCTTGTTTTAAACTTTGATGATTTTTTTTGGGTGTAAATGTTAAAAACGTTGCGCTTGTTTAATGATTTCTTTTGTTTATCTATCTCTAACCTCTTGATTGTAAATCAATCTATCATGTGTTTACGTGCACTTGCATGAAGATTATAAAGTAAAGTCTTGTAGAGTGTTTTGGGTTTGTATATTAGGGTGATTGATGCTTGGTGCTTAGTTTATTAAAATTATTAGTTGAGTGATATGTTTTATGTGCTAGACTAGACTTTCTCTCTCAATCTAGATCTTAGGGGATTGCATGCCTATAAAGGGTTCGGTGAGATGCTTGAATGAATAAATTAATGTGATTTATTTACTTAGCCAACATGAGTTGATGATAGGGATGCTTAGTGGATATTAGAACTTGTTTAAATGCATGATTGAGTGTAACTAAAAAATGCATGGAAATATCATAGTTGACTTAGGCTCTAAAATGATGCTAATACACATAGAAACAAGCTCAGCGCAAAGAAGAAAAAAGTCTTGAAGTTGCTCGAGAGACTGATAATGGTGGAAACTATCTTACAGGACATAGATAACGAGATAAGGTCGCTGAAAATAGTGGTTGTTGTCGCTGAAAAAAGAAAGATATTCTCAGAAGAAAGAAAATATCAAGGGACAACTGACAAAGCTTGTTGAAGAACGTAGCCAACTTGGAAAACAACTTAGAGAGCCGGAATCACACATAACACTGATCGATGGTAATTTATAGTATCACATCTCAGAGTCATATTAGAGTGTGGATTGATTATTTGATTGGTCAAGACGATTTTCTTTAACTACACACAAACAAGAAACAATTACACGGTGGGTCACTTTTTGAGTTTATTATTACACCATGAGTCACTTATTGCTACTCACACACATTTTACTAACTACAACACTTAACTAGTTACTATATATCATTGATTCCTAACTAAATATTACCTCCCTAATTCTTTTATTTATATTTTTTTCTTTATCAAACAGAAATTAAATTTAATATTCTCTCTCTCTTCTCCAATTATTGACCAATTTCCTGTTCTTTCTATCTAACACACGAATAGCTACACCCACACATGAATATCCACCATCTCAAGTCAAATCACATGAATATCCACCATCTCAGGCCAAACCACCATCTGACCCAAACTCACCTCCACCACAGATCCACATCACCACCTTCATCTAGTATGTATCCACCATATCCCCGGCCACCTCCGCCATAACTACCAGCTGCCCTCGGATTTCTTCTTCGTCCACCCTAAATCGGATTGATCAAGATATCTCATGGTGATTGGAGCGCATACCCATGGCGAGATGTACAAATCAGAGCTTTGAGGCGGAGGACCTAGTTATTGCCACGTAACAGTGAAAGAGAAGCGTTTCAATCAGCTTGGTTGATGCTAATCGTATCAATTTTGTCAAAATCAGAAATTTCAAAATATCTTATTCTTAGGTTTTAAAATGTTAAAATCGTAATTTTATGCTAAATTCGTATGTTTAGGGAATAAAACGTAAGAAAAACGCAGAAAATGATGATATATAGAAAAGCGGTAGCCATTAAAATGCTGCAGAGAATTTAAAAGCTTTGTGAGGAAGATGAACAAATTTACAATAATGCCATTTAGTAAAAAAATTAAAAATGCAAAAGTGTGTATATATGTTGCCCACTAAACCACGTCCAAAACTTGGTAACTAATTCCTAAACATCACTTAATATACATAAATAGTATGTGAGATTAAGAATATCATTAAAAAATTGTATATTCATATGTATAAATATAATAATTCTAAATCTAATTCTCGATTATTCTCAATAATTAATTTGGGGCAAAGATTGAGTTGATCTAAACGAACATTTTTTCGTACCTTTATTCTTCTAAGACTCTTCTTCTAATCCTCTTTTAAGAAGTGTGTGTGATATTGGGGATGTATTATGTTTTTTCTGAACTTCATATTATGAAATACAATCAGTGTTAAAAAACAATTAAAATCATGAGATATCAAAATGCAGTGAATTGATTTGTCTAAAATATAAGCTGGTGGTAAACATTAAAAATACAATATATATACACATGAGTGAAACTAAAATGATCTAAATATTGTACATATGGACAATAAAAAATATGTGTACATGTGGACAATAAAAAAAATGTGTACACACTATTTGATCTTCTTCATTTAAATGTTTTTTCTTAAAATTAATTTCATAAAAACATACATGTAGAAAGACGTATATGTAGACTATGCATGTGTAGTTGTATATTTTATAAAAAGTCATAGAAATTGTATAATTATTTTATTTTTTGTTTTGGTGTCCACGAACTAAGTTGTACATATGTACATTTAATATATATGATGTTGACCTTATATGCTATCCGTGTGTACATTAAAATTATGTTAATCATGCGTACACCAAATTGTATCCGTTAACTTTTTTATGTTTTCCATAATCATTGGTCTAAGAATTTATCATGTGATATGAGTTTTGCACTAATTAACTAGTGGAGATCTAGATTTTTATAATGTGTCTGCTGAAATTTTGTGTATATATAAATTTATGTACAAATAAGTTTACAAAATTCTCATACTATAGCTATTTATTCAATGATAATAATGTTTTCTTTGTTTTTTTGCTTTTGATTTTAAATTAGTTTGCATTTTCATACAATCAAGTAGGATCAAATTATACCAAATCGAAAAGCAACTGTGCAAATCTAGAAGTTTCAGGTCTAAATTATTAACTGTCAAAAGCTAAGAGACCAGTTGTGTAAACATAAGATACTTGGTCTGGAAATGTATCTCTTCGATGCGATAGATCGGATCAAGCGCCGACATGATTCGCCGACGGTTGCAGAGAAGGAGAAGGTCGCAGAAGAAGACACGACGGAGCCTGGCGAGCCACGACTTGAAGACACGGAGGAAGACGAGACGTGACGGCGACGCGGAGGAAGACGAGACGTGACGACGCAAAGGGTGACCAGCTGGTGATGATGAATAGCAGACTCGTCGCGAAGGAGGAGCTCGAAAACGGACAGAGGGCACATTAGCTCATCGTCGTCCGTCGTGAAGGAGACGAAGTCGGGTTGGTCGGAGGAGCTTGCGGTGGAAATTGTACTACTGCTCCAATAAAGGAAATTCTTTAAAAATTAGAAACAAAACTAAGAAAATAAGTAACTAGACAAAATGCTGATTTACTGAATTGTCCATCTCTAGTTTAGCTTTTAAGAGGAGAAATATGACTTTAACCACCAAAAAGTGTCTCAGTAGCACATTGTGACCTATCATGTAATAAAAACTCATAAAGTGTCTATTTATGTTATAAACTCCACAAACAAACATGGTGTGTTACGAGTTTTTTACAGAAACAATTACATTCAAAGACACTTTATAAGTTATTTATTACAGTGTAGGTCAGTTTGTGCTCCTAGCACACTTTCTACCGAGAAAAGTGAAAGACCCCACATGCTAAATTTCTGTTTTGCCCTCAGCTTTAACTACATATTGCACACTAAGTAAAAACAATGTAAATAATGCTTTTGACGTGATTTCAACACCGCCTTTGATTTTTTTTTTTAAAAAAACTATGGTTGAATTTAGTTAGATAAACTATGGTTTGACTTATATCTACAAAGTTTACAGCCATTGAATTTACTTTTATAGATCTTGAATCGGTGTCATACTCGTAGACATGGTCGAACTTTGGGTTTCTGGTACTCCACCGGTTTATTTAATCAATCAGAATCCATCAAATATTTACACCCACTCTTCTCTCTACTGTTTCTCTTAGTCTGCAAATTTCTGTATAGAAGAAACACAGCGAGGGATAAACTTGTTGTCTGAAATTACAAAGATATCCATAAAAACCTTTTCTGGCAAGTCAATATTTATGAGCTCTCGTTACTTTTTTTTATGTATAACAACTATTTTTGTGAGTTTAAGTGAATCTTAAGTGCTTCATGTTCTATTAGTTATTGGTTATGGTGATGTTGTTTATATTTCATCTGGTAGATTTTCAAATGGTGATCGGTTTACATGGGGTGTACATACATGAACATCTTTACAACAATGTACATGTGGATATCACCAAAATAATGTACACGAATATAAAACTCTTACTTAAAAACTTGCACGAACACAAAAATGAATGGACATTGTTAGTATATATATACACATTCGTGAACGTTGTTAGTATTTATCTATGTGTGCATCATCGATCTTTAATTGTATACATGTAGTTTATCAAACACCTAAAAGCATGTACACTGTCTAGGCATGTCCATGTGTACACCATCTAGGATTGTCCACGTGTACAATGCTGTGTTTCTTCTACATGGTATCCATGTGGATGCCTATGGTGATTTGTCACTGATCTTCTTTTAGTGCTTGGTGTTTCTCACCGATGTCACTGATCTTCTCTTGGTATTTTGTGTTTGTTTTTTCATGGACAATAGATGTGTATGATATTTTGTGTCCAAACTCATAGACATGTTATTAATGTGCACATCTAATAAATATTCTTCGACTAGTATGTTTTCTATATTGTAAAATGATTTTTTGTACACAAATTACTTTTCTCAGGTTGCTGCTATTTCCTCTTGTCCACCACCATTCACACAGTATTCTGAGCAGAGACCATAAGGTTAGATCAACAGCCATAGTGGCAGAAGCAGTTGTAAACGAAGAGGAAACGACGGCGATGGAAGATCCAATTACATGAAAAATCATATGGATTTCAAAAACATAGTGGAAAGCACATCCTTAACCGTCCATGGGACTCAGATAATTTTTCAGATCTTACAACCCATTTGTAGGCATGAGGAGCGAGCTAATCTACATAGACAATACAACCTAACGCTAAACGCCTGCTGAATCAAGTAAGGATTGGTTGTTACAGAAACAGAAATCCTCGAACCAGGTTGTGGTCGGTTTGTCGAAATCTTAAATTAGGCGTGGAAGGATAAACGAGATCGAGATTTTGATGTTGTCGAAGTCGTCACCGTCGTCAACTAAGTCTTCGTAGGTTGAGATAAGGAAGGTAAAGAGATGATGTAAAGAAAAAAATATTGAGATAAAGATATTTTTCTGTGGCTATGATTAAAACAAATAAAATAATTTGATGCTTTTTGAATTTTGGAAACTATGTTAATCTTCACACGAGACAAGAAGAAAATAAAAATGGTTACATAGACTTAATTGATAATTGAGGATAGATTTGTCATTATATCTCAATAAACTACCTCTGGAGTATAAAGTGACTATAGCTGTAATAAAAACTCCAAAAGTGACCTATACTGAAAAAAACTCTTTTTTACATCTAAGGTCAGTTTTTGACTTTTAATAACACTCTAGGTACATTTAAGCTACTGAGGTACTTTCTGAGATTGTAAAGTCTAAAAAGTCCCTTAAAAAATTCACTTTTTACCTACTAAACCATTTCTTGCTTTCTGTCACGTGTGGAATATTATTTCAAAATACTTATATCATATTTTATTAGTTTATTACATTAAAACACAGTCACACAATAAATATAGAGTATTATTCAACTGATTTAGTCTCAACCACACATAAAAAATATTATTAATTTTCAGTGCAACACTTTCTCTCTCTCTGACCATGAGACTGAGAATTAGTTGAAAATATGATAGCTGAGAAAACCAGAGGAGAAAATGCAAGGAGAAAAAGGTTACAACATCTCTCTTGCATATTTAAGAACATCAAGTGCATCGAGCTCACAGAATATACAGAGGACACTTATCGTTGCCGACTGATTTTAATGTGAAGGTTTCTCCTCACTTACGCCGACATCTCTGACGCAAACCTTGTCGAACCTTTCCACAAAAACAGTGATGAAAATGGCAGCTAAGGTGTGGAAGTTGAGTGTAACTTTGTTGACGACAAACTTACCTCAGGTCAATGGTGGTGAAAACAAAAGCATGTTATGGAGGTGGGGAATTCTTTCTCGGGCCAGCCCAAGAGAACGATATGTTTCAACTTAGCTGAGGACTGCCTCCACATTATTTAGAACACTGACATGAGCTCCAAC
>OVBX01005398.1:0-13157 GCA_900406325.1 Erucastrum elatum
GTCGAGATCCATCCAAGGTAGATGGATGAAAATAACTGAAACACTCCCGTGTATAGAAAGTATATATGTTCTGGTCAAGTACCATAGAACATATCCGACCATATTTATGTAATGGACTAAGGATCTTGGTTTATTTATACTAATCAAACAAAGAGGAGTTTGGTTGATTTTGCTAATGCAGGATATGTTTTACACATGCCAAGATCATTGCCTTTCATGAAGCAGTCGCGAGGTCGTTTGGTCTGGTCCATGATCAAGCACATCCGTACCATCAGTCCGACCAAGACATGAAGTGATCAGCAGCAAAGGTGTACATCCTGACCACACCTTTATGGAGTTCCACAAGACACCTAGACGTCCAAGTATTCACAAGTTCATTCANATCCAAGTACTCACAAGTTCATTCAAGGAGAATCCAGCTGATCATCCTCACCAAGACACCACCAACCGCGACGTTCGAGAGGCTTATGCACCAGATTGGGACGTGCATGCTTAAGGACCTATACTGAGGTCCAGATCAGGGGGAGTAATGTGTGTTGTACTCTTTTTCCTGTCTTTGGTTTCCCTTTTACCACGATGGGTTTTGGGTTTTCCAGGAGAGGTTTTAATGAGGCAACATTAAGCACACTACGAGCTCTAGACGGTTCTGGCATCCAAGGGGGAGTGTTATGAATATCATGTTGTGGATGTCCAGCAACAAGGCCCAATTCCATTTGAATATAGTCTAGAGTCTTGGTCTATTTATGGCCTATTATGTAATAGGCCCATTAGAGTTTCAACCTTGTAACTCCCTATATAAGGAGCACTCTTGTTATCAATAATAATCACGAAATCCTTTACTTTCACAACAAGATTAATGTTTTACTAATTTAGAGAATCTCCAAACCTACTCCATTTTAGAGTAAAGTAAAATGGATGGTAAAATACAAAGTGTTCCAATTTAATTCATATCTCACTCCATAATGAAATTTACTACACTTATGAAATAACTAATTTTTTGTTTGTTGATTACTCTATTATAGAATGAAAATAAAGTAGGGTTAGAGTATCTTTACTCTTCCATTTGAAGTAGGATATATAGTTTTTCATTGGAGATAATTTTAACTAATCAATTAGATCATGTGCATCTACAAAAAAAATATGACACCACTTTTTTAATATTGATCAAAAGATTTCCATGCAAACAATTGATGTTTCTAACCACAGTTCTAGCCAATTCGAACTTAATCATCAACATACTTAAACAAGCTTCTCATAGTCTATAAAATTAATCTCATTTCAAACATACCAAAGCCTAGTTCACTACAAAACTCAGTTTAAGTTACTATAATTTAACAAATTCTATCCTTAGTTATAATTGCGTTGTTAACAAGAAAATAATTCTTTTTTTATGAAAATACGAGACTGAACACAAAAGCACACAAAGGTTTAGAAACAACATCATATCACCTAATCTATCTATGACACAATCAAAGTAAAAACAATATGAATTTGAGACAAACAAATCAATAGAGAAGAAACATGATCAACGAGATTCAAAATTGCTTATCAAAAGCAATGTCATGAGGTAATCTTATCCGGAATCGGTTACCAACTAACGTTCATAAGTGAGTGGTTCATGGGTTTTTTTTTTCAGAAAGCGGGAAGAAGGTAGATTAACTATTTGTCTTTTCTTTTTAACATGGAAAACTACTAATTCATTTTGTTGCTAATCTATTTGGAAGGCAATGAACTGTCTTGGCGATCTTTTTGTTCTCTACATCCACAAAGGTGAGACTCTATTGCAGATAAATAAAAAGTTTGAGAGCAAGTATAGTGTCTCCGGTGAAGATGTTTCAAAGGTTTGTCTTTATGATGTTGTTTGTTCAGACAAAAACAATATGCATATAAGATTAAAAAAACATAGCAACATTTGTGCATAGATTCAAATCTATGTTTCTCATAATATTATAACTTATAATATATTTATTTTTAAGTTTATTGATAGAAAAGCCACAGAAAATCACTGATACTGAATAAGGTATGGCTCTATTTGTTATCATTTATTTTCATATGCATTAATAAAATCCTTGTTTGTTTTAATAGATTTACCTTGGATCTGACAAGATCTCTAACAAAATCCACATCTTTTCTAACGGATGGGAAGTTCGTCATAATAGGAGCCACCAGAGAATCGTCATGATGGAATGTAATTTTCTTTGTATAAAGAAAAAAAACTACAAAGAAAAAAACAGGCTGTGAGACTTGTTAATCAGTCAACAAGAACAAAGAAAAAGAAGCTCATCCACTTACTAAATCTTCGCTTGACACATGTGATTCTTCTTAATTTAATAATTTATTTACAACAAAAATGCTAATTAGAAAAAAAAAAAGAGGATGGGCTTAGGATTGAAGCTACAATCTACAACATCAAGCTAGAAATAACTTGGATTTTTGCAGTGAACATTCTAAAAGTGATTATCGATAAATTTCTAAGTTGATTGTTAATGAGTTTATGAAGACAAGCTTCAATTTAAAACTTAAAGTTTTCAACTGAAAATTTGGATATTTGGACTTTGTAACTAACGATGATCAATTTGAGGCTGTTTTGCAGTTTTAGTCGAATATAGAGAGAAACAAGTCTAGAAAACAAGAATTTCATGAAGTTTTATTTATAGAGACACTGCTTTTGATAAGCAATTTTGAATCTCGTTGATCCTATTTCTTCTCTATTGATTTGTTTGTATCAAATTAATATTGTTTTTACTTTGATTATGTCATATAGATAGATTAGGTGATATGATGTTGTTTCTAAATTTTTGTGTGCGTTTGTGTTTAGTCTAGTATTTTTGTAAAAAAAAAAAAGATTTCTTTTCTTGTTAACAACGCAATTATAACTAAGGACAGCATTTGTTAAATTATAGTAACTTAAACTGAGTTTTGTAGTGAACTAGGCTTTGGTATAAATATGTTTGAAATGAGATTAATTTTATAGACTATGAGAAGTTTGTTTAAGTATGTTGATGCTTAAGTTGGAATTGGCGAGAACTGTAGAACTGTGGTTATAGAAACATCAATTGTTTGCATGGAAATCTTTCGATCAATGTTAAAAAAGTGCTGTTCATATTTTTTTTTTTTATAGATACACATATGATCTAATTGATTAACTACCGGGACCAATACGTCCTCAAAACAAAAAATAAAGGAGTAAATCTGATTGGGAAATGAAACTGTAGAATAGATAAAACTAAAATGCGGAACCACACTCTTACTAACAAAATGACTGTTAAGTGTGATTTGATTTCTAGTTGAAAGTCGTTGTTTTAAAAGAGGTTTATATATAGCAGGGAGTGGGGCGCAATACGCTGAAAAGAGGTTTAAATGACTGTTAAGAATGATTTGACTTCTAGTTGAAAGTCGTTGTTTTAAAAGAGGTTTATATATAGCAAGGAGTGGGCAATACGCTGAAAAGACACTATGAGACATATCTACTAGAGTATGAGTTCGTTCATGATGATATAGATGGAGAATGTTGCTTAATATGTCGCAGGTTACATTAAGAATCCTCTTTCACGTAACTAGGGATGCATGCTAGCTAGTTCTGTGACAAAAAAAGGGATGCATGCTAGTTAGTAAGCTTTCTTGCTTGTGGGATGAAGCAGTAGCACGGCAGGTAACTGGGTGAACTCTGGATTCGTGTGGAGAATGGGCTCATTTCGGATGTGACACAAGGCCTGGCCTTGGCGCCTTCAAGGTAAGCAAACAAAACAAGCCACTTAATGGCCAGTGTGTATGTACTGACTAATGATTATAATTGACAGTATTATGCAAAAACGGAAGGGTTGGAATATGTGTGCCCAAACTGTAACGTCTCTAATTACAGGGGAACAAGTCTCAGAACACCTCTAGTGCCTTGCTTGTCCCTTAGCTTCACGTTTCTTCTCTCATTGTATTTATTTTTCTAAATGATTGATTCTTCCTCCACGATTTTTTTTGCAATGCATGTTTTTTTGTTCTTTTCATTCTAATAATCATAAATATAAATTTGTTGAATGAAAAACGATAAACAATCCTTAGTCAAATTGAAAAATGCTAGAAATAAACAAATGCTATGTACATGTACTTATATCACACAGAGTTGTTTGAAATGCGAATAGAGATTACTGAGGTAAGCCTGCGTAGAGGTCTCTGAGAGCAGAGTACAATGGTTGAGCCGCTTTGGGCTGATCCACCATCCCAAGTAGAATGTCTGAGGTGCTTAGGTATGGATCGCCATAGAATTTCACATTCACGTCCCTTCTAGTTGTCACCACATTCCCTTCAAGAGATACTCCCACAAACGCCCCTGTAACCAAAAAAAATCATTCAAATTCTCCTCTAATATATAAAATCCAAAAATATTTATAACATTGAGAATAATAGTAACCTTTGCTACGGCTGTAAGTATAGCAGAGGCCAGAGCCTCTATCACCAGCTCGGAGGTCAGCCTCCAAGACTCTCCCCACAGGTCCAGCCGCCGCGCTGCACCCTGCTCCTAGAGAGAAGTGCATCCTGCTGCAGAACGTCTTCACGGCTTTCAAGTCGTGCAGCACTATTATAAAGTCCATCAGCTCCCCTCCAACCTGAGCGCCCCATCCTAAACCCAGCGAAAGCAGGGCGGACGGAGCTGACCAGGACCCGTCTGATCTCCTCGAGACGACCAGACCGGTCCCGACACTGTACGAGAGAAACGCCCCAGCTTTCGCCACGGTCAAGATCGCCAAACCTTTAGCCCGACTAAGAAGCGCATGAGGTATTGACTTCTCAGGATCCGATCTAGCAACCTGTGAGTAACCTCTCAAGGTGTTGGAAGCCTTGTAGATCTCGTCTTCCATGGACAGACCAACGGGTAGATTCAACCACCCTCTGGCACAGGTCCAATCAACAACGTCATGCTTGGCGACCTGCACGGCGTTGCTGATGGAGTTGATGAGGAGTCCTTGGAGAGGATCAAGCCTTTCGTAGCACGAGTCGCAGACCCTCTGAGGGCTCCTCTCGCGGAACCTGGCGGGCATCAGGCACCTCCCTCTGGAGCATTTTTGGCAGAATATCCCTCCGCAGAAGCGGCAGTGGTGCCTGCCGCGGGTGATGGCCGTGAAGGGTTGGGAGCAGTGCATGCAGGTGGTTGTGGAGCTGTCTGGGAGCCAGTGGGGAGGCTCGGCTTCGAGGAGGTCCTTGTAGACGCTGTAGTTGGGTTCGAGGAGTGGCGGGGCGCTTGGTATGTAGACGGAGGAGTTGAGGAAGGAGACGTTGGAAGCAGATGAAGAAGGGGTTTTCTGGTCGTCGTCAGGTGACTTGTTACTCCCGGTGACGATCGCTATCAAACCGGTCAAGACGTTTTTCAAGTTCACGTCTACTTTTTCTTGAACGTGTTCAGCTGAATCGAATCCGTCGTCGACGTAATCTTCTTCTGAGTCGTTGTGGATGATGGGATAACTAGGCTTTGTTTTGGTTGGGATTGAATCGAGAGACGAGGAATCTTGATATCCATATCCATCGTCATCATCATCTTCGTACTTGAAATTGATCGTGTCTTTAACTTTTCCATTAAAAGTAGCCATCATATGCTGAAATCGAAAATCTGCAGAAAAGGGATTATATATATATAGATGGAAACACACAGACGAAAGTTACTTTTTCGATTAGCTGAAGAACCCTAGCTAGCTTTGATTTCAATTAAACAAAGAAAATCAACAGATCAATAGAGGAAGAAACCTGTGCTTTTTGATCTGATCTCGATACAAGCGAAGCACGTAACCCTAACGATTATCCGATTGAACAAGATAACCCCACACGCTTCAAAGATGAATATTTATTTAATACTAATAAATATTATATATTTCGGTTTCCCGGTTAACCAAGTCTTCGTGGATATTCTTACATTGGTGGGCCCAGGAGGCTTTACGTGTCCCTATTTTTTTTCGATGCTTTTTATCAAAGATCTTCATTAAAATCCAGAGTTCGTTGTAAAAAATTGTCACTATGTACTTCCAGACTTACAGTAAAAGAGTAGATTAGTATTTTTCATATCCATCAGTTTTCTCATATTGAGTCCATACAATCCTAAACTCATCTTCACTTGACAATTTCAAGACAAAACGATCTATTATCAGGATTCAAAATGACATAAGTTTCAACGTTTAGCTTCAAAAGACTCGGAGAATCTAAAGGATTTACAGGAAAAAGAAAAGAAGAAGCTCAAGACGTGTTGAGAACTACGAGTTGGCCCTAGAGATGCAAGAAATTTGAAATGAAGTTCCAACCCATCATCCATGTCTTCTTATCCGCAGGAGAAGCAAAGTTGAGCTCAAACATTTCTTTCCTTATGTTCTCCCCCGAGTCACAGAACCCCACAAGCTTCGCCACTATCTCTGCGCTCTCTTTCACGTGCTCCGTGTTGTGAGGATCTGTCCACAGTTTGTTGATCAACTGTTGCCGCCTCTGTTTTCCCACAGGCGCTACGTCCCACTTCAGGTACAGCATCTCTCTTTCCTCTGCTCCTAGCTTCGTGTTTACCCGTTTCGCCAAATACTCTCTCTCCTGCTTCAATGCTCTTATACTGCGCCAACCAACATATGATTCTCAACTCAGTCCAGAAAAGACAGAGACAGACAAAAAAAGAGGAATTACCTTGATGCTACGTAGCTTGCTGGTTCATCGCCGAGCAATGCTGGACTTGCGTTTCCCAACTCGGCCAGGTGCTGCTCAAGCCACGTCAGTCTGCGGAGCTCTACCTCCATGTAGATTTGATCAGCTGGGTCTCCTTTGAACAGCATGTAGAACTGCGTCCTGTGGATGATTGAGATGTGGCAAAGATGCCATAACATTATGATCTGCTTTCTCTGCTCTTCAAAACACAAGGGCCATTCCACTTGAGATTCATCTGACTCAGCTGTCTCGTTTCCCTCCAGTTCTATCACCTAAAGGACAAAAAAACACAAAAATAATATATATAAATGAAAAAGCTTCCTCCGAGTTACTGATTTGCAGTTCAGGAGTTTATAGAAACTGACCTGGCAAAGAAGAAGCTGCTTTTGGTATTGAAGCTTCGCCACACGTTCTTTCAATCCAGTAACATAATCTTTGATGTTACGTATATTTTCTTCCGCGGCATTCTTAAACATACGCTTCATTCTCTTAACATCGACTGAGTTAGCTTGCCGTGATGATGATACAGGGGTTCCTACTTCCTTTGAGGGGGTTCGACAATCCCTAGCAGAAACGCCAATGCTCTCGGGAGCCTTGTTTTCAGCCCCAGAAGACGAAAGAGGTGAACATGGTGCCCTGATCATATGCTGTAAGTTCGGACTGTTACTTAACCCAAAGGGAAGAACCCTCTTCTTTTTCATCTGGGTCCTGAACTCCGGAGTCTCTTCATCTGTCTGGTAAGACGTCGCAAGCATGTCAATAAATTTCTGAACAGCCTCAATCTTCTTCTCCATAGCTGCAATTTCTTCAGAGTTGAGCCGGTTTATCTCTTCTTTCAAGTTGGCTTTATCACCCACTACAGTTTCCTCCGGTATAAGGTTGCTCTTCTGCATGTCACGGATCTCTGAGAGCATTTTCGCAAATTTCTCTGCACATTGTTGATCACCCAGTCTGTGAGATTTCACTTCTTTGTGAATAAGATCCAGCGCTTGGTTTGCTTCCTCGCCTAACTTCTTCTGATTTTTCTCAAACAAACGGATCTCTTGGGCTAGCGCTGTTCGATCCGCTGATGTTAGAGACTGCCTCACGTTATCTTTTCTTTTGATTGTTCTGCGGCTTGTAGGAACAGATTTGCTTGGAGTGGACTCCTCCTGAGCATCGTAGGAAAGACACCTTGCTACCTGAGAAAAAGGTTACCACTGCAATCAATTATACAGACAAGTCCCAGTAAAATTTTTGGTATCTCATATCCGTGCGCGCATACCTTTTGCTCCTTTCCTTTTCTTTCTTGTTCAAGCTGAGATTGTGCAATGTCTCTCTGACGCTTTAACTCTTTCATCTCCGTCTCCATCTGCAATTAGATTAACATGAATAAATGATCACTTTAAGTTTCCTTTTTTCACAATAAAGCTCCATTTAACGCCTGGGTCTCTCTACCTCTTGGATTTTCATCTCTCTCTCAACTAACAGAGACTTTAAGCAGGTAGATGAACTAGACACTGGACTTCTTAACTCTGATTCGAGTTTCGCTACTTTTTGCTGCAGATGTTTCAACATTGATTTTTCTGACACCACCTATAACCCAACAAAATAAAAATCAGCTAGAATCAATCTCAGAAATGAATACCAGTAGAAGGGTACGTTTTCTGTCAAGAACAAGCAAAACCACTTTTTTATTTAATGAATTATATGATCAGGCACTATAGACGTTGGTAGACAGAGGAGTAAAGATAACTGACATACCATGTTTACTCTAGCGCAGTTTTTGACTTCCTTTGCACTGGAGGCAAAAGAAAGCGTCTTCTTCGTATGCTCAACGTGGCTCAGGGCTGGACTAATGGTGCATATTATTGCAGTTCTCGAATTCCCGCCAAGTGAATTTTGCAGAATCCTTGTAAGCTTTGAGTTTCTATATGGTATGTGATCATTTCTTTTTCCAGAACTACCAAATAATAACCATAACAAAAACGAATGTGTTACATCAAGTTGAAAGATAGTTTAGATGTGCCCAAAGACAAACATGTGTTAATAAATTTCTTACCTCAGCTTTCTGATAACTGTCGTAAGTGTAAGTAAGCTTCGGTTAATATGTTTCCCTTCCTTAAATCTTAGACCATCTGCGTTTGTTTGAGTAGCACGTTCGCTTCCAGCAAGATCAACAAGATTCTGCACCAATTAGAGTGTCTTAGTATCTTAGATGCCAAGTGAAGCTTTTAACCAAAACATAATAAAATGTGCGTACCAAAGTTGCCATGAAAGACTGCACACGCCCTGATATTTCCCTTAGACTGCTCTGAATGGTCTATATATCAAAAGCAGAGAACATGAGATAATGTTATCTACCTCTATTTTGTCCATGTTTAAAGCATAAGAGAATATAGATTGTTAATTCTACCATGCATGAGAATAAATCATACCAGCCGAATAATCTGATGAGATCTTGAACTTTTGTCGTTCATAGCAGTTTCCCCCACATGCCTTTGACCTGAAAAAAAGCAAATGATAAATCACATAACAAGAAAGTAAATGAAGATACCACGTCTGATTGAAGAGAAAATGTGTCATATATTATACATGCTATCAAACGAGTTCGAGGCATTGAGTTACTCCGTTCATCTATCACTAATTTGTGTTGCTCTGCCAAGGTCTATGCACCCAGAACTGAGAACAAAAGTGATACTTTGATAGGAAGGATTTACCTTCACAAATGCCAATTAAATGCTGTAAATGTTCCCTGCTTTCAACCACTTCCTCAACCAGACTTTCTACAATGGTTCCTTTCTGCAAGATAGAAAACATTCTCAATCAAGCCAAGATAATGAATCCGTCTTTCAGCATTCAATAATAGTGTTTCCGACCCTTTACATACCTCAGGATCATCTAACAGCCTAAGGGGACCAGTATCACGATTCAAAAGGTCAACCACAGTCTCATTATAGATCTCCAGAGCTGATACTTTCAAGACAAAGCTCCTTTCTTGAGTCTGCATAGATTTATCAGTTAGTAAACAAACAAACCAAAAGGGATAGGGACCTTAAAATCCGTCACTCACTTTACTTATATGCTCGTATATATCTTTAACTACACTGTCGGTGACCCCTCTCATTGTAAAAGTCTTTCCACTGCTGGTCTGACCATATGCAAAAATGGTTGCTGCAATAACGAGAGAAAACAATTCACATCTCTAAGCTTAATCAAAAGGAAGATATCCGAGTTAATTACCGTTGGTTCCTGCTAAAGCAGAAAGCGCGACATCCCTTGAACCACCTTCATAAACCTCCTGAGTTGCACACGTGGGCTCATATACTTTGTCTATGAAAAAAAGTCAAGGAGAGAAAGATAAATGAATATAACAAACAAGGAAAGGGGAAAAAGGAAAACGAGAGATTCTTATGAAATATTATTACCAAATGAATATTTTGCTGCTGCACCTCTCTCAGGATTGGGGTTTTTAGAAACAATGGTGTGATCATCTGGACAATCCCAAGCAATGAGGTCGTATTTTGCGTGCTCCCTCGAGTTCAATGGTCTCATCCGGACGGTGACGAGTATATTCTCCTCTGTAACTCTGGAACTGCCAGGTGTAGACGGATTCGCCCTGTTTATCTTGCTTGCCGGCGTCCTCGGCAGTCCCATCATTTTCCTACACACACTAACTAAAACCAATGATGTTACTATACAACGATTAGTCCAACCTTATCCAATCACACAATCAAGAAGCTTCAATCTAATATGCATTCCGATTTGGTAAGATCACGTCATCGCCGATTTAACTCAGTCAAATTAGGAAACTTATAAGCAAAGCCTAGAGGTAAACAAATCTACAATACAATCTTTATCCCAGAAATCGCTTAGTTCGTCACTAACTGTTGCAAAATCAAGAAAGCCTAAAATAGAAACCCTATGAACATAAAATCAATCACCTGAAAGGAATCTATGCAAATCACTTACGGATTGAAAATGCGGCGGTGGCGGAAGAGAGGAGAGAATCTTTGGAGACTGAGAAAATCGATCGACGATCGGAGAAGACGAAGTTTTAGGGATTTCAGAGGAGGAGGAGAGTAAAGATATGTGTAACGGAAACTATTTCTTCACTTTTAATTTGTTTTTTCTCCTCCTGAAATTTTTTGAACTGAACGGTCGTAGATCGATCAGAGTTCTTCACGTGCCACGTGTACGATTGTGGCTTCACTCACTAGTCACTACCAAGTCTACCATTAACGAGAGAGGATTTATAAATAATGCGCCACGTCAGCATTGCCTCTCCTCCTTGTTTACACCAAAGTCGCCAACTTTTTTTCCTGCATTTTCTCCTTCGGCGCTAAATGACTTCCAACATAGGCTTCATGATTTACAGAGCGCCTGATGGAATTAATTTAAGCCATAAGCCAACGCCTGTATTGTTTTTCTTTGGTGGTCCTATTAGTTTTAGTTCTGAATCTTAATATTTGCGAAGCTTTTTCTTTTTTTTTTGACTAAAGACAGTCTCATATTTAGTTGCAGAAGAGAAAATGAGATGAGACTGACATTAAAAAGGTGAAAATCGAGGGTAAAATGAAGTATGTGACAAAATGAGAGGAAGTGAGAATTGTGAAGGGTCAGTGAAATTGCCCCCAATAAAGAGCCCATCAAATTGACCCAAAAAAAAGAGCCCATCAAGAAAACGACAGAACTTTGGAAACACACAGTGACGACGTGTTCCCACAGGCACCAATCTTTCCCTATCTTCATCATCTTCTCCCATTTCACAATTACTTGAAGGAAAGTGCGTGAAGCTAGTGGCAAACGTCTTTGGTAGAGAGAACAAAAAGACATGGCTTCGTCTTCATCTTGTTCTACTTTTTTCACTCTCTCTAGTCAGGCCACAGTGCACTCTTCTCTCCAAAGAAACACCATTCTCGCCAAAACCCAATTTCCAGTTCCCACAAAATCATCAGAATCTAACTTCTTTGGTCTCAGACTCTCTCCCTCCACCTCTCGCTCTCCCCTCTATTCTCTCTCTTCTTTCAAAAGCTCAGTCTTTGCTAAGGTACATTCACGAATCTTCTCATTTCCTATCGATAGATGTTTTGTTTGGCTACAAATGTGTAACGAGTTCTGTGAATCAAGTTATTATTTTCAAAAACATTATATACATAAGTTTCTTGAGTTATGCTACATCTCGGTTTAGGTGTTGCATGATTAAATAATTAGCGCGCGATGGTCTAAAATGTATTAGAGAATTTTGAGATTTATATGCTAATGTCTGTTACAAGTATCGAAATCTTGGTTACGGAAGTAAGTCTTTGGGTCTGAATTCTAATAAAGTGCACACTTAAACATAGATTCAGCAAACAAAGATAAAGAAACTTTTAATCGGGGCTTGTTTTTGAGACATTAAACTTTCAAGTCAAACTAAATACTAAATGCTTCTGAATATCTTCATCAAATGACCAATTTACGCTATCACATTATTATTATTATTATTGTAAGTCAGGTTAACAAGGGGCAGACTGCACCAGACTTCACACTAAAGGATCAAAACGGAAAGCCGGTGAGCCTGAAGAAGTATAAAGGGAAGCCTGTTGTTCTCTATTTCTACCCTGCTGATGAAACCCCTGGCTGCACCAAGCAGGTCTTTTTCTTTTCTTTTTAGTTTCATTCTGCTTCTTTTTTTTTTTGGTGATTCATGGTTTACTTTTATTTTTGTACAATAGGCTTGTGCGTTCAGAGACTCTTATGAGAAATTCAAGAAGGCCGGCGCTGAAGTCATTGGCATAAGTGGTGATGATTCTGCTTCTCACAAGGTAACCAACATTCTTTATAATAAATCAAAAGCTCTGCTTTCTGCATCTAAAACCGGCCATTTCATTTGCAGGCTTTTGCAAGCAAATACAAGCTTCCTTACACATTGTTGAGTGACGAAGGGAATAAGGTGAGGAAAGATTGGGGAGTGCCTGGTGATCTGTTTGGGGCATTGCCAGGGAGACAGACTTATGTTCTTGACAAAAACGGTGTCGTTCAGCTCATCTACAACAACCAGTTCCAGCCTGAGAAACACATTGATGAGACCTTGAAGTTCCTCAAAGCTGCTTGATCTTTTCTCTTCTTCCTCTTCTGTATCTTTACAAAACAAAAATTCATGACCTTCCTTTGTTGTTATCTTTTCTCTTTTCCCAATGACTCCAATTCAAAAGCACCAAACTTGATAATAAAACAAAATATAAGAGTTTATAATTTCACAAATTTTTCTAAATTACACCTGGTCTTCTATATTTTCTAATTATTAATGTGATTGTTTCTTATATTTAGCTAAAAAATAAAGGTCAAGCAGGAGTAATATCTTCCTAACTTATTTGTCCGTAATACTTTACATAGGCTGTCATAGTCTGAAACAAAGTTAAATCCTTCTATATTCTAAAACTAGGGATTGGCCCGCCCTACGGGCAGATGATTTACACAGAAATTACTTCATTTTAAAATATATTATTAATTTCATAAAAATTAAAATT
>OVBX01005399.1:0-13154 GCA_900406325.1 Erucastrum elatum
CATAGTGGTTTTTAAATTAAACCTGATATGGCTTTTTGACAAAACCATCGACATTCTCATCGAATTCTCCTGCGCTTTCTTTGGTTTCCCTTCACAGTCTGATAACATGTGAAGATTCATCCGACTTGCAATCCTCTCCAATTTATAGATCAAACGAAGGAAACGGAAAGGTCGACTTTTTATTGGGTTAAATGAAACATCACATTTATTGGCCAAATTAAGAAGAATACACTGAATGTCGTTGAACGTTAGGGGAGGTAGAGAGTTGAAAAGAAAGAGACGAAGAACGATAAAAAGAAATCTTAACCTACGGAGACAAAATGCAGAGTTTGGTTTAACCAAAAAGAATAACAGCCGAAGCCCAGCCCATAATCAATATGACGTGGAGCAAAGAAAGCATGTGATTGGTCGATTTGACGTGGAGGCTCTCTCCTTTGATTAGTATTTGCCTTTTAGTATTAGTTTGATGTATATATATATTAGTATAGAAATAAAATATAGTAAATAAAATTAGTATATATATATATATATATATTCTTATTTCTGAAATAATTATCAATAAAATTTACGGATCCGGATATTCGGAGTAAAAAATTTAGATATCCGGATCCAGATTCAATTTACACAAATCCAACATTTTACTATCCAGATTCGGATCCGCCCCTCCGGATATCCAAATTTTCAGAGGGGATCCGGATAGAATCTCGGATCGAATCCGAATCTCGGATAATAATTTCAAGCCTAGCTATAATCACCGTCCCCGACTCCGCGGTTGCATTGAGAGCTATGTCTTTAACATTTATAAACTAGATTTGATCTGCGTTTTCAAAGCGCGGGATTGTCTCATTTTGAAATATATATTTAACATGAAATGTTTTTAACATGTATTTTTAATCTGTGTTTTATGTTATATTTGTATTAGTGGTTTTATAATTGGGATGATAAGTATTTGATATATAAATGTAAATCTATATATAATTCTGATGCTTATTTAATAGTATAGACATATATAGTTGAGATCGGTTTTGAAAGAGTTCAAATATTATTTGGGTTCATAATTTTTATATTATCACACATGTTTTGATATCACAACTAATAAATTAATATACCTCAAACTCACAGTGCAAATTTGTAATAATTAATAAATATGTGTAATTTTTAAAATTACAAATATATAATTTATTTTGTATGCGTTTGTAGTACTTTTTCTTTGTTTTGGGTGATAATTATGTATATGCAAGGGTAGTAGATGATGATCTGTGTTAATTTTTTTAAAGTGAAAGTAATATAATATTCTCAGATTTGTTTAATTGGATGTGGAAATTATTTTTCAATATTATTATTACAAATTGGAATATGCATTAAGTTCTATTTGTATATTTAAATGAGGTTCAGACACAATATAAGATTGTCCAAAATATATTTAGTATTTTACATATGTTTAACTGAAAAAGGCAACCACCCCCCCTCCCCCCCAAAAAAAAGTCTCTAATATTATTAAAAAAATAGATAGGGGAAGTAAAAAGGCAAAAGCTTTGCCAGCACTTTTCTTTTCTCCATAACTTCTTCTCCTGTAAAAAGCAATAGGCGATCCGTTTGTTTCCAGTTCGATGATAGAACAACAAAATCACAAGGAATAATCTGAATCACTACTTAGATCTTTGATTATAACTTTCTTATTTTTTTTTTTGGTTTCTAACATTTGATACTATATGTAATTGACAGAGTAAATGATCTGTCTTAAATAGGGTTTTGAAAGCCCGATTAAAGTAATCAGTTTTAGTTAAATCTGTTGCTTACTGTTTCTCTTCTTCTTTTTTAAGGAAACAGAGTGAAACAGAAGCTTGAACAATGGGTAGATTCACCGAGAAATTGGCCATAGCCTATATCTGCAGGTCATAGTTTTCTTTCCTGTTTGGGGGCAAACTCTAAGATCAACTATGATCTTAACAGAAATTCTTTATTCTTTATTCTTTATTAATGTAAGATTGGAATGATTTCGATGTAGCGGAAGACGATGTGAATCAATCAAAGACTACGGACTTCATTCTTCTATGAAGGAAAACATGAAACCAAACATAAAAGATAAGTTATTATCAGAAAGTTTGTCTATTTTTAACAGTAGGTATAATGTATATGGCATTGGAACATAGGTTTTCTTTCATCTATTCAGACAAGAAACTGATATTCAATATTTGGAAAATATCACTTTAGACTTAGTGTTGGTTGATATAATTTAACAGAACAAAGCTGACAGCTGAATAAGGATGAAGGCGATGAGGCAAAGTCCACAAAAAAACCTTACAGTAGACAGATAAGTCTCGTACTATAGACTTAGGTATTGTAGGGTTGATTATCATTTGAGTAGCATCAAAGGAGTTAGAGATTTGTAGTTCTCCTGTTATTTTAACCATTTAGTAGTCTATATGTTATACAGTCTTGCTTATAATTAAATTTATAGAATGTTTGATTGTACCTCTAAACTTTGCAACTTTAGCACCTCTGAAAAGTAAAGTAACCATTCCATAGTCTTGGTTGCAGGCAGAATGGAGGATATCGGTATGTTTACCCCAAATGCAGCATGGTATTCTTGAATCACTATGGTGCAAGTCAAAAAGCGAGGTAAGCAAACATTTGATTTCAACCGAAATAATGACTTGGATTGGTTTTTCATGTGAAAGCAAACTTATTTGATGTCTCTTAGGATGAACTCCAGTTTTCTTTTTTGGTGCCCCCCTGTACACATAATGGTGTCGACATCACCACACTCCAAAACTTGTCCCATCACATCTGTTTAAAACATTGCAAAATTATTATTAATAGGAAAGTACATAAATATATTTTAGGTTGTATAGCTTAAATATATTTACCAATTAAGAACTTTTCATCAAGCGTTCCAGACAATATTTCCCGGAAATCGACAAAATTAAGATACAAATCATCATTCATGAAACTGGACCGAGTAACAAATGTATTTTGATTGAATACAATCTTGTAGGGACTGGTTGTTGTGCGAAAAGCTCCTCCTGCAGGCCTAACATGAAAGTTTTGGATGTTGCGCCATACTCCAACCAGAAGATCACTTGCTTTACTCTGAATTTAAGTCTTTTTGCAAGTTGCATGAATTTTATGGCCCTTGCTCATGTTACAGATACACAGAAAATATAGAAATCAATAAGAGCAAGTTCAAAGTAAATAGAAAAAAAACATACAAATGAAAACATAATAGTAAAAATGAAGGATCACTTACATTTTCATCAGACAAGACGAATTCCATTGATTCACCCCCTGGTTGAATGTTTTGTTTCAAAGAATGTAGAACCTTGACATGAACAATCTTAGTGGTGTGCTTAGGCTTCAATTCGTTGATGGGGATTTTTGCTTCATTTGCTGATGAGAATGTTTTGATTTGCATTTTAGAAGCCATTTGCGTGTTTGACGGTATGAGTATGTTTAGAAGGAGACGTGGTTATTTATATTAGGAAGAGGCAATAGGGAGTGTTTAGGTTTTTCGAAAACTTGGAGCGTAATCTATATCTTGCCGAGATCTTTTAGTTACCATTTTTATAACTAACTTATTTATTTGAGTTTTGTACACACAATGATAATTATCAATTGAATTGTTTCTACCGTAAATGTAGCCTTACAGTATCATAGTTTTTCTTATATATAGGTTGTGCATTTATTTGAATCGTGAATGTAGTTAAATCATATTTTACACCTTTAAAATCGCCCAAATCAAATAGGGAATATATTATGAATACTTTCCAAAAGTCTATGAGTAACTTTCTCATTTCCCTTATATATAACTTTACATTTATTTGAAACGTGATTTTAGGAAAACCATAGATCTTAGCTTTAAAATAGATGAGATCAAACCGGAAAAATTAGGAATACTTGCCAAAATATAGGGGTACATTTCTCTTAGTTTTTAAAAAGGTATACAAATATAGTTCAAAATATAAGGGATTAGTTCAATTAAAGATATTTTTAATTTTACGTTAATATTTATAATAAAAATTTGGAATGCAAAACAACACCATATTATAATAATATTTATAATATTTATATTTTTAATATTTTGACCGATAAAATATAATACTATTTATATTTTTAATTATAAGTTAATTTTAAGTTGATTGCCTGACTATTATTTTTCTGGTAGGTTTAAAATATGTTGGGGCTTTGTCTGGTTTGGTATGGACAAATCTATACTATTAAAAGATGAACATTCTGAAAAAATCTACCTATACAAAGTTACTGGACCTTTTCATTTAAGTGACAACTAATTGGACATAACATATTATCTATATTTAAAAATTAAAGCGTATGTCTATGTCGATTTTACTGTATTTATAACACCTACTTACAACCATCAATATCATAGGTATAGATGTTTCTACACGACAATTTAGAACAGAAATACATGTTTTCTCTATGGCAATATACAATTTATTCCTTGAGCCTAGCCATACCTATAATCTTATTTTCGTACGATAATCATATCACATGTACTCATCTCATTTAACAAAACAAGAAAATTTCAAAAGTTTCTTGAATCAAATTTCAGAACATATCATACCATGATCTTGATGAAAAAAAAGCCATTATAATCCATCCTGCAGAATGATTGTGCATATCAGATCATACCCAAACATAAATGAAAGAACACATTCATTCTCGATCAGCCAAAATAATTCAAATCAGCACCTTACATATATTCGTTTTGATTCAAACAAATATCCCAACATCCTGTTTCATTCCGTATCAAACTATTGACTATAAAAAACAGCTAAATTAGTCATATAACAAGAATATATGTTTACTAGGGTTCTTTCATCAAGGTTAAGCTGGCAACTCTCTCCGTATATTAACTCATTCTGATTAATCAAAGTTAAAATATGTATTTTCTTAGCCAGCGTCAAAAAAATTGTATCTGTTCATAAATAGTTTATCGTTAATAAGCATTTTTATAATTAATTGGGAATAATTTTCTATATCCTATCTAAACGGAATATAATTTTTGAAACAAGATTTGTTCTATACGATTTGAAACCAATCGTAAATCTTGGAATACTTGATCTGCAAGTTTAGTATTTAATATAATATGTAACCAATTTGTGTGGAAAAGATCTGTTACCTACTTTAACTGGATAACCATTTACTCTTAACAGATCCTTATAAATAAATATTTCAAACATTATCGAAGCATATTCCTTATTCGTCTAACTAGAAAATATTATTGGATCTTCTTAATATTTGATCCCTAAATATTGCGTACCCTACAACCACTCCACCCCTCCTAATATAAATATGACTCGTGATTAAACCTTAACTTGACCAAACATAACGATAGCAAACAATGACGAACAATATGCAGCTATTTTTCCTCAACGAGATCAAACCGCACAAGACTGCTTGGCGCATATTCAAGTGAAGATGTTGGTGAATCAATGGTACTAATCCTAAGTGATGCGCACATGAGCGTTAACTTTTTTTATTTCATCTATATTCCGTTTAGAAACATTTACTTGCAGTAAAATGTATAGTCATAGGTTCTACATTCGGTTACATATTATTGTCTACAGGTAATATAAATCAGAGCTATCAACTTACTTTTCTTTACGAGGCAACATGTTCTTACTATTGGCAAATTCCCCTTTGCTTTTACTATCTGCTCCCATTGGCTGTTTCTTTTCCGATTCTACCAAAACCTAAACCATTACAATTTCTTATTCAGATTAGTGTATGAAAAACAAAAATTAGTGTCTTATATGAAGGTTGGATACATGATATAATTTTTAAAAAATATTTTTTAAAAAATTAAGTATCACAGCTGATGCTTCATCTACACGTTTTGTACTTATTTGCTAATTACCTGACTTTGTTACATTGTCGAGATGATGTTCCAAAAGGAAGCTCCATTTTATATGTTGCAGAAACCTGTTACAGTGTTCATGTTTAACCTTTTATTATAATTCCTATTGGAGTTGTAAATAGTACCCAAATATGAAATGATTATTATTGAAATTATACATATGGAATCAAATTTTTGTAAAACAAAATTCAATGTTTTCCTGTTTTTTTCCGAACATCATACAAAGTTAAATGTCTACCTTCTCATATTTGCTTCTTCTCCTATAGCATATACAAAGTTAATTTCGTTAAGTGAAATTGCATTTTAATTAATAATCAACAATTTTTTTATCATGTTACTTACTTTCTTTAACTTGGTAGCTTTATCGTATTTACAAAACCTGATGGTTGAAAATGTAACACCAAACATTTTAAGACAGCGATCTACATAGAATATCTAAATTGGGGGTAAGCAAATCAAAAATCCTGTGATATATGACAGTATATACGAAGATTGTTGTTCAAAATAAAAATTCATATAGCAATAAACTTTACATGTTTTGTTGGAGCTCTCTTGATATCCTCTTTGAACACCACAGAAAGAGATAAAATATCATCTTAATCTCGGAGTTGTCTTCGCAATAACATTGAAACAAGTCTGTACATTTCAAAGCAACGTTAGGGTACTTACACATTTTAATTTATTGTAAACTAGCAAAATTTTGATTAATACTCCAAACTTTAAAAGTTCTCTATCAACCGACAAATAAATACGAAGAAATTTGCACAGATCAGAAAAAAAATAAAAAAAACTTATGAAAGCTTTACATGTTGTCGGAATTACCTTTATGTTTTTTCGACGACAGAAAAAATTTCAAATCTGTCTGGTTTGTTGTTACCAGAGCTCGAAAACAACATCTACACTAAACCTACCTGTTTTACATGTTTGTTCCCGTATCTGCCAAATATATCTAATTGAAGGAAGAAATAACGATGAGAAGATTCACCTGTGTAGATTGGAAAGGAACAAATTCGATCGGATTACCATGGAAAGTTAATCGCCATCGGGAGTATTGTTTTATTTTTATTCGATTGATTTCTTCTAAGCAATGAAAGTTATCATCTTAATTCTGAAGTCAGCAACATCTTTAATTGGAATGGGCTTGGGGCGATTATGAAACTTAAAACTTTACTATAAATCGTTATGGGCTTAAACCCATTACATTGATACATATATTTACAGATACATTAAAGCAAAAGCCATGTATAATAAGTCTGTTTACAATTATGTTTACGAAATAAAGCATCTAGCAATATTGTATTTTATAATTCTGTTTTTTTTTAAACATAATCATGTTTTATATTATTGATTACATTTTTAGTATTTGATAGTTAATATACATAAAAAAGTAATTGTAAGTTGGATTTTCCTCGCATATATTTAGTTTTGTTTTACTAATATGTTCTAAAATTTTAAAATATATAATTCTTAAATTTAAAAACATTTCTGGAAAATCACGTTAGATCAATTTTGTGTATACTAATTTTTATTATTCATATAATGGATTTTAAAGCGTCCCTTCATAGTCACGGTTCCGTATTAAAGTTTTTGTGTGTACACCACATCATATAAAACATTATTTTAAAATAAAAAAAATTACGGAAACAAAACCCGCGCTTTCTAAGCGCGGGTCAAAATCTAGTTAATTAGTTATTTTCGCATGTGCCTAACAAAATCATAAGTTATTTTCGGATGGGCTTAACAGATTCATTATTGTTTTTGGCATGGGCTAGACTGAGAAACAAAAAGGCTTAGCCGAGATTGATATTTAAAAAGGAAATGGTAGTGACAGAGGGTTGTAATTATTTAAAAAAAGCAGGGACAGAATCTTAGGAGGGATTCCGCTTTAACAGTATAAATGCATATAAGAAGAGTGTGTGAAAAGAGATAGTGGATTCAATTAGATATTAACTGGACTAATCGCTTTACAAAATATTTTATATTGACTTCAATAACTTTTATGGTTGAATAAATAATCAAAGTGCAACATCCTCTATATATTAATTGAGAAGCATTGCAACTTTTGAGTGTATCAACGTGTCATTACCAGAATGCAATTCAGAATTTCTAAAATTATGTTGGTCCAATTAAATATATATTATAGTTTTCGTTAAACTAATCATAAAATTAATTAAAGTGTACATTTAATAATTTATTTTGTTTTCTTAAATAAAAGCTACAAAATTACCAAATATGAATAATATTATCAATGATAATTAATGACTCTAATAATATAGATTTGATAACAATTAATGTCTCATGTATCATAATTTTTTTAATTTTATATTATTGAAATAAATTAAAAAATTAAATTAGCTATAGAATTAAAATTTAGATTTTTCGTATATGTTATATTTTAAATTTAAAAAATGACAATAAATTACTAAAACTGTTAAATTATTATGTTAAAAACTAGAGAAAATTGTCAACTATGACTCACAACTTGATTTGAAATGCAAAAAGAAACCTAAACTTGAATCAAATGCAAAAGTAACTTAAAAGGCTATTGAAATTACAACCAACCCCTTGTGAAAAAAAAACCGAAATTGTTTTACGTTTCTAACCCTTGTAAGTCGTCTGTTCTGACAACTTTCAATTAAGTCGTTTGCCCAGACGACTCTCCAGATGACTTATTTAAAGTCATCTAGTCTAGTTCTTCTTAAAAATAATTTAAAAATTTTGTAAAAAATATATTGATAAGTGAAAAATTAAAATCATGTCATTAACATATGTTTTAAGAGATATAAATTAAAATATAACAAAATTTATTTTTTTTCAACATAGATGAGTGAAAGTAGTGAGTCATGATATTCTCCAGTTTAGGTTTTGCCAAGCATATGTTGTAGTATTGTATGTGTTCTTAGGGTTAGGTTTGAGAAAACATAAATTTTTTTTTGAAAAATTTAAAATTGACCTAAGTGTGTTTGTTTATAACGTGGTTAGTTAGTTAATTTAGTCAATTTAGCTTAGGGTTTAAAATTAGGGTATATGACGACTTACTTTTAAGTCTTCTTGTGAATAATTTAAGCCATACGACTTACATTAAATCGTCTAAATATTCGCGCTTAAAAATATTTTAATTTCCCGCTAAAAATAATTTAGTTTCCCGCTAAAAATATTGAAGTCCTCTGATGAATAATTTAAACCAGACGACTTACATATAAGTCGTCCAATTATTCACGCTTAAAAATATTTTAATTTTCCGCTAAAAATATTTTAGTTTCCCGCTAAAAATATTGAAGTCTTCTGGTGAATAATTTAAACCAGGCGACTTACATGTAAGTCGTTCAAATATTCACGCTTAAAAATATTTTAATTTCCAGCTAAAAATAGTTTAGTTTCCCGGTAAAAATATTGAAGTCTTCTGTAGGAAGTATTCTATTCAGAAGACTTACTTGAAAGTCTTCTGAATCGAAAATATTTAACCTAATTGAAATATTTTGTCTCCCTATATAAAGAAAAATTTACACATTTTTTCTCCTTCTCTTAAATGGCTGCAACAAAAATGTAATGTTCATCATTCTAAAACTCTTCGACCTCTCTCTAATCTTTTGAACTTATAAACACCAAGCTTTATATCATTTTATTGTTTTTGTCTTATGTCTTTCTCACCAATTTATCTTGTTTTTGCAGGTTTTTTTCACATGATTCTCAACTTCTACTCATTTAAAGGTAGATCTATTAATTTTAGACATGCATTTTTATGTCTGATTTTTCTTCATTTGGTAACTTCTTGTTGCATAAAGTTCTTACCGTTTTCTCGAACTAAGACTCTCCAAACCCACTCTAATATCTTAGACTTGAAAACACCAAACTTTATATGAATTTTTCAGTTTTGTCTCATGTCTTTCTCACTAATTTATCTTTTTTTGCAGGTTCTTAATTAGATGGTTTTCATCTTCCACTTGGATATGTACGTTGTGTGTTCTATAAAAGTATATCTATCTAATCTTCCACTCATTTTATCTGTTTTTAAGTCATTTGAACGTTTTTTGATGTGCAGATTTTTCAGATCTGGATATGCATGGTTTCATGGAAGTCTTCCACCTTCCAGACTTCCAGGAAGTCATCTGGACCTCTTGGAAGTTGTCTGGACCTCCTGAAAGTCGTCCGGACCTCCTGGAAGTCGTCCGGACCTCCTGGAAGCCGTCCAGACCTCGTGGAAGTCGTCTGGACCTCCTGTAAGTCGTATGGACCTCGTGGAAGTCGTCTGGACCTCGTGGAAATCGTCTGGACCTCGTGGAGTCCAAGCTTGTCTTTATAGATGAATGATCTATAATAGTTTTGTTTGTGGTCCGTTTTGTGATTTTCATGTGTCCCTTAGTTGTGATTTTTTTTTTGTAAAATCATTAATAATGTTTCCAAGATGTAATATATGTGCTAACATTGTGTTTACACATTTACAAATCAATGAACTAAATGATTTCAATAGCTTTTCTCTTATCTTTAGATCTCACATATGCAATAATAAACTTCAATGACCTTCTTCTCATCTTAATAAGTAAGAATGTTGGTAGCCTCATATTGATACAACATTTTAAGACGCATTTTAACCATTCTTCCAACTCATAACAATAATTATCATTGGTGTCTATAACAGTGATGAAAACAAACAATAGTAACTAGTCAAAGCATATCATATTTTTTACAAGTTTGTGTTGAAAATATTTTCTTTGTAGAAAAATTATCAGACGACTTTCCTATAAGTCGTCAGATAAGTCGTTTGTAAATGTTAAATTTTCTGACTTGTATTGTTTTATATGCAGCATATGGATGATTTCATTCTCCATAAAATATGTGCTAACAATGTCTATATTAGTGATGAAAACAAACAATAGTAACTAGTCAAAGCATATCACATTTTTTACAAGTTTGTATTGAAAATATTTTCTTTGTAGAAGACTTATCAAACAACTTTCATGTAAGTCGTCTGATAAGTCTTCTGTAAATGTTAAATCTTCTGACTTGTATTGTTTTATATGCAGCATATGGATGATTTTATTCTCCATAAAATGCATGTATCTAACGCATCATCTGCAAAAATTCAAAATAAAACACATTAGCAAACATAAAACATGTATGAGTTAAAAACACATTAGCTATAAACTTTGACTAACATGAATATTAGTAACCTCATAAATATCACCAATTATGTTATAAGTTTCATTCAGTGGCCCTAATATTGGTTAATATACATGAAATAATAAGAAAATGTTCAAAAATCTTTATAGTATTAGAGAAAATGAAAGTTTAGTAAACATTGACGCAAATGACATTCAAGTAAGTAGTCTGGAAGTCTTCGGAAGACTTACAAGTTAGTCCTCTGAAGAGGTCATTTTTGCAATTGACTTTTAAATTGGATGACTAACTTTTAACTCGTCCAGTTTTGTTTGTTAAAAAAACTTCAGACGACTTAACGGTAAGTCGTACGATAAACGGCTTAATTTTGCATTTGACTGAATTGTGTCAGATATTTGACTTTTTCTGGACGATGTACTTGTAAGTCGTCTCTGGGAAAACAAAAAAACTCCATATTTTACTATTGCTAGATGACTTACATGTAAGTCGTCACATGTTAGTTTAAAATTCGAAAATAACTTAAGTATTTAATTCTCCCAGACAACTTACAAGTAAGTCTTCCAGCTACAAGACTTACAGGAAAGTCGTCCGAGATAAGCAAGGTTTGACCAGAATCTCGGAGAGAAAATCTGAACGACTTAACTTATCTTGGACGACTTTCAAGTAAATTGTCTGAATGTTACGACTTACGTTTAGTCTTCTGGGGAAAAAATAAATATTTAAGTTCTATTTACCAATTGCAAAACTAACCTGAGAAGACTTGCTTGTAAGTCGTCTAGCTTTCATAAAATATTGATTTTCTGTTTTCCCAGAGACGACTTACAAGTAAATCGTCCAGGAAAATTCAAATATCTGACACAATTCGGTCAAACGCAAAACTAACTTGTTTATCCTGCAAGTCATTTGAAGTTTTTTTAACAAACAAAACTGGACGACTTACAAGTAAGTCGTCCAGTTAGACCAGAAGACTTACCCTTAAGTCTTCTACAACCAGAAGACTTACCCGTAAGTCTTTTAGGCGAACATATCTGAAAAAAAATCAATTTCATACTTTAAATTAGTGAGATGACTTCCTTATCATACAAAAGTCTTCTCCAACCACAAATAACCTCAAACGAAAGTAACCCACCAAAAATCATAAGCTTGAATGACTCTATGAACCATAAAAAAATTATAAAAAAATATTTGAGTTTTTTGGATGAATATGGAGACAAAGTGAAAGAGATGTTGTTTTTTAGTTCATAACAATTGATAAAGAGAGAGTGTAAATTGATTTGAGGTGCATTAAGAGCTTCAAAATGGTTGTTCATGGTGGTTAGGGTATTGATGGCAATGGTAATCTTGTAAATACTTGAAGATGATGAGGTTGAGAGAGCAAAAATGTCATTTTTGAAAAAAAAAAAATTAAAGGCATTTTCGTGAATAATGTGAACTTGTGGGGTAAATAGGACAAAAGAAAATTTTCAAAAACAACATTTGTTAGCTTTGCGTTTGACTTTGAGTTTTGAGTCAATTTTTCAAAAAGCCCTAAAAACTAATGATCAATGGTTTATCATTGTTTTGTAGTCATATGTCAACATGAAAATGAAATTCAGAACTGTTAGAAAAATAGGTTGGTCCATCTTAATTTATATTATATTTTATATTAAACTAACTATTAAATTGATAAATAGTATACAAAAGAAAAAATTCTCGCACTTTCCTTAATAAAAGCTACAGAATTACCTAATATATTACCATATATGTGACAATGAATTATTATAAATAATAAATATTTAATGAAAATTTTTGTCTTTTGGTTATTTAAAATATATAATTATTAAAAGATATTAAATAATCATATTAACCATATAATAAAATTTTAGATTTTTTCTTATATGTTATATTTTGAATTTTCTAAAGTAACTATAAATTATTAGAAATTTTAAAATCTTACTTTGAAATTTTGTGGTCAATGGTTTAATTTGTTTTGTTATTAAAAAAAATAATCATAAAATTGTATTAATATGGATTTTGATTTAATAAATATTCAAATTAAATAATCCTCTATATAATAATAGAGGAACGTCTGGAAAAATTATAATCTCAATTGTGCTCTAGGTGCTGTTCGTTTGGTCGCCGCAGCCACATGCGGCTGCGTCTGCGTCAATATTTTCCG
>OVBX01005401.1:0-13152 GCA_900406325.1 Erucastrum elatum
GGAGAATAATGCGTTAGTCCTGCAGAAATACTTATTAATGTAAAAAGATGAAGTATATTTCATATAGAAACACGTCTTTTCATTATAAAAATGAACTCGAAAATTCGAAATGACAATGGATTATGGCCCGTAGGTTTTTGTTTTTTTGTTTTTTTTTTGAGAAAGGGCTTCCGTAGGTTTTTGTTGGTATAGATTCTTTTCCTTTTCTTTTGAGACAATAATATTCTCTATTAGTGATCATAACAAAAATGTACACAAATAAAGAGAGAAAGATGACGTGTACACTATATTATTTCTAAAAACTATAAAATCTATATAGAAGAGAAAATAAGATGCATGAAAGAATCTTAATAAATGATGATAAAAACATAAATTTACCTTGAATTACTCAGTTTATTAGTTTTAGAAAACCTCCATGCAGTTACCAACAGTATATATCAATCGGATCATTTTGTAAGTTTCTCTAAAATCTCCACCAAATGATTAGAAACTAGAGTTACTGTTGATTTTTTTTTTCTTTTAAGCGTTACATTAAATATCAGCATTTTATACGTGAAACCATACGTTCTTTTGCGGGGACAAAATACAAGGTTTCTATATGATATTTTGCTGGAGTTTAGAATTTGATTATTGAAAGGAATCAATTACTTTACGTAAATATTTTCTTAAACAAGTACCTAAATTTGCAACTAGTAGATATTAAAGTAATAGACTGACAACGATATCTCTCTAGTGGAGAAAACAAGAAGATGACACCATTCTTTTCATTTAAGCATCAGATCCTTTCTTTCTTTTAAAAGTATTTATAAACACGCAACGACCTCTTCTCATTTGTCCAACAAACAAAGATCAACTCATCTACTCCAACAAAAATCATCAGAACTCACCAAACGAAAACAAGACATAAACAAAGAAAAGAGATGACAAATTAGTTCACCCAAAGCTCCCAAACACTTGCGAAGAGAGCTTGTGCGATAGTAACGGAGCTGCGGCTTTAACGGTGTGGAAGAAGTCCCTTCTCTTTAACTGTGATGGATTCACAGTTTACAACTCTAATGGAGATCTTGTCTTTAGGGTTGACAATTACATGCATTCTTCTAAAGACAACATCGTCCTTATGGACGCCTCCGGCTTAGCCCTTCTCTCCATCCGCCGCAAGGTACATACATGTTCTTTCTTTGCTTCTATATTCTTTTTGATATCCTAACTCAGTTTGTAACATGATAGATTCACATAATGAATCTTTAACATGAAATGTTTATTTTATATAACCATATTATTATGAAACTAATCTTAAATTTTCATTTCGTCTTGATTATTTATTTAGAAACTGAGCCTAGGAGATTGCTGGATGGTATACGATGGAGAAACACAAAGAGACCTGATATTCACAGCGAGAAAAAATGTTAGTATAATGACAAACCGGAGGAGCTTGGCGTGGGTTAGCGCCAAGAAGACAGTACTATACGAGATAGAAGGATCATTCGGCCAAAGAAGCTGCAAAATACTGGACGAGAGGAAGAACAAGAAGAAGGCAGCTGAGATCAAGAGGAAAGAGGCAATGGTCGGAGGGGTTGCCTTTGGAAAAGATGTTTTTAAACTTATAGTTGAATCGGAGATGGAGCCTCGTGTGGCCATGGCGTTTACCATCATTCTCGACCAAATGTTTACATCTTATTGAATTTTCTTTTTTAAGCCTTGTAAGTAATATTAGTTCTTTTCTGTTGTTGTGTAATTTATGCATGTGTTCTTATATGTTACACAAGAACGAGCCAAGTTTTGGTGTCAGTTTTTTTTTCTTTTCTTCACCTTGGTAGTACATAAGTTCAGTCAATTATTGATGTAACTTTTGTGGGACTGTTCAGCAAAAGGAGGCGTTGTTGAGGCTCATGATAAGCTTGCCATTTGTCGGTTATGAAAGTTTGATGTTGAGTACAAAGAAAACAAAACAAAAGCAAGAAAATTAATATTTTACTTATATACCTGAAACGTATAAAACAACTCGTTACAAAGCAATTCCAAATTATCAGTGGATATGCTATACACTTTTATGTTCCCTTCTACTTTTTACTATTGTCTAATGTCAATATTTATGTCGAAAATAAATGACAAAGAATGAAAATAAATGACAAAGAATCTGCACATGTGAGTTACATTCGGATCGTGCCTATCAGTCAACGCTTTGTCTAGTGGATCGAGACATGACCAATTCAGGAATTGCTGGAGTTGCCAAGAATACCTTTGTACATACAACATGGTGATATGAATCCATATTGGTGAGCAGGAAAATCAAAAGTTTAAGATTTCAGTATTAAATCATGATTTATATATAAATTTGCCATAAAACAATTGAAATCAAAAAATAACACACGAGAAAAAATTGTCCCTACAATCCATTACTGATTAAAAGAACGAATTTATAAAAAGAAAGTATCTTAAGGAATAATATAAGTCCAGAAGAAATTTCATGCATTTTCTCCTCAAAGACGTCGATCTAATAGGATTTATTTGACTACTAAAATGCATACTATTTTACAAACACGTTAGATGAAAAAATTATTTGTTTTAATTTTTTTGATAGAATGTTATAAGAGACTGTTTATCTATTATAAGAGTTAAGTGGAGAAGATCCAAGAGAAAATCCACGAAGTCAGGTGCCTTGTTTGTACAATCCAAAGATAAAGTGGAAAAAATTGATGCTGCGAAAGTTGCAGCCAAGAGAGCTAAAAAGCTGCTTCATATCCGATACTGAGATCAACAATATGTGGAAGAGAAACATTGCTGTTGGAGACATCCTAGAGTTTGCTAGGGACAAATCATTATTTTTATTTTTTGGTGAAAAATTATTGTCAGTCATTTCAAAAGAAAGCATGTATTTGGTAGGAATCAAATATTAGAAAANAAAATATTAGAAACGATCACCATTAGCATGTAAGAGGATAAAGGTTCCATACATCAACACTAGTTTCAAAATTTATACTCATGATTTTCAGAATGAAGATAGTATATTCTCGGCCCTCCATTTAGGAATCATCACCGCAGCAAATCAAGGAATCGACACCATTCCTCTCTGACTGCTCAACGCTCATCAGAGCTATTAACAGCAAGCAACAAATCAAAAAAATCTTCGGCATCTTGAACGATATCAAACATCTTTCTTCTAGCTTCGCATCTATTATATTTTCCTACATCCCTCGTTCACAGAATGGAGATGCGGACTATCTCTGTAAACAGGCCCTTAAAGTCTCTTTGTCTTCTACGTTTGTAATGCAACCTCATATGGTCTAGCCCACTTCCGGAGCCCAAACTCTTTTCCTTTATTTATAAAATCCAGTGTTTCAAAAAAAAGTATATTCTCTTTTTTCCGTAGTTTAAAATCCTTTAAAAACAAAACAAGATTAATTTTTAATTAGAAAAAACAACTCCATCGCGATTTGCTTCTCCGGCTGACGGAGTGGGCTCTCACAGCCACCGCCGGGCCGGCTTCTGCTTTTATTTGTTTTCTCTGTTTTTCTCGCTTTGCATGTATCTAACGGTGGGAGAAAGATCGGTTACTCTCTTTCATTTTTTTATTCCAGGATGAGGAAGCTTCGTCGGTTCCTTTCGTCGCCGGCTATGACTCCGGGAGGTAGAGGCTTTCACTTCCTTGCGTCTCCGCCTCTAGGTTTTTCGATTGGTGTGGTCAGGATGGGGTTACTGGTTTCATGGTTCAGACTTCTCGGCACATTGTTTTGGATGAGATCTCGAACAGATCGAGTGAAGCTCTCCAAAATTGAAGCCAAGGCCAGGAAGTTGATCGGGAAGGAAGTTTGAGACATCTTCAGTCTGGTGTTTAGTGGCTTGGTGACTCTGGTTGAGACCACGACGATGGTCGCTGAGAAGCTCTACGTGAAAAAGGAGCACAGCCGTAGAAGATGCAGTGGATTCCTGTGGATTTCCGGCGAAGCGCCGTTTGGTTTTGTCGGCGGTGTAGAGGATTAGGGATAAAGTGACACGTGTTTTCCTTATTGTTGAGGTTCAAACACGTGTTTGTAGTCGTGATCGTCCGGTTTTAGTTTATTAAGCTTACCTTCTGGGCTTTCTTGTAGTAGGTAGTGGATGTTTGGGGCTGTTAGTGGGCTTCTGTTTGTAGATTTGCCGGGCTTTGGTCCAGTTGGGCCTGGTCCTTTCGATAATAAAACTAGTAGATGGCAAAAAAAAAGATTAAATTTTTGATAAAATATTCAAGTCTTAAAGTGTCGACATGCAATTTTGTTTGGTGAAACATGTTACAAGAGATCTTCAGCTTGGTGCATGGCGTACCATCGAACATGGATCTCATAGGACGGCTCGGAGCGGTGCAGTCAGACGTGAATTCCCATATGATGGTAGAATTGTCAGCTGTAGAATCGTATATGTAATATTCTCATCATTGTAATAGCATAATTAATCAGACGTTAAAAAAAAAGTGTCGACATGCAATTTTGTTTTTTTTTGTTTTTGTTTTGGTTCAATGGTACAAGAAAATCAATACTAATTTGAATACTAATATGTATAAATAAGTAAATAACCTTTGTTGGTTGCCCAAGCAACGAAGTCGGACAATAGCTGAGCCAAATATCTCTTCTGATTCTGTATGTTCATCATCCCATTGTAATCAGCGGCTGATTAATGCACGGTTGTGGCCGAAACTCCGCCACCGGCGGCGGTTCCATATTAATCTGTTTCTCCTATTTTCACTATTCTCCCTATCGGAATCCCATATATGGTTAGTCTGCATGAAACCTGATGATGCGTGGATGACAAGCTATTCACGGTGTGGTAACCCTAGCGTAAAGGATACGCCATTATTATTTCCTGAATACTTTTGCGCTAAGAGCTCCTGGTCTGAGATATCTAGGTTGCATCACGGTGAGGTAACCCTAGCGTGAACTTCTCCTTCGAGCTGAAATCAGCATTTACATGCTGATGCATCATTGTCTCTTCGTTTGTCTTCTCTTGGTTGCTCGTTCATTATTAGAAGCCTAATCTTCGTTGTTTTAATCCAAAATTAATTTGGCCCTATCAGATCACACCAAGATACAGCGACCTTGATACTCCGCTGTGCAAAACTTGGTGTGATCAGATAGGACTTGGACATGGTGTTCTGTGCACAGCGGCTCCGCTAGGTCTTTGTCAACACACGCTCCCGACCTCATAACAATACCACACCAGTGACCTTACCAACCCACAACAAAGACCCGCTCCACGAATCTCTACCCGGAAACGCTCGCAGTCTGACCTCTGCTTTAGCTCTTCTCCATCCTCGTCGCGTATCTCATCAAAGGACCACTCGTCTCCGAATCTCGAGCCATCCTCTTTTACGTCGTTCTCTCAGACTCTCCGTTTTTCTCCGCTCCGGTGAGCCTCGTCGTCGGAATCAAGCTGAGGCGTCGCAGTCACTGTGGCGGAGCCAGTCACAGTTTTCACTGGGGTCATTTTGATTTCATTGATATGTTATAGGGGTCACATAAGTTAACTTTGTAATGTTTCACTGAATTTGTTCATGTAATTTTTTTTTTGCCAGAATCATAGGGGTCACATGACTTGGTCGGAGCAACAATGGTAACTTTTAAATTATTTGTGAGACAGGTCCCTCTACGTCTAATTATTTACGAATCAACTCCAGACTTTGTAGAGTGCAGAATCATCCACTAGAATCAACCCCGATACTTCTCAAGTGTACAATTTTAACCAAAGCGGATATTTCAAAATTGCAACATTGGTCTCTGAATTTTTGATGGCTTTCAAATCGTCTAAACACTCTGTAATATGCGAGATTAACCCCACATTTCCACCTTAAACTTCTCAAGTGTGCACTTTTTAGACCCTGTTATATGCATATGAACACACAAGCAAAGTGTTCATTTGTTGGATAGTGTGTTCTTTTGTTGGATAGTTTTAAACCACTGAAACTATATGGTTTTAATCTTAGAAACATTAAAATGAGAGGAAGAATCAAAGTGTGTTCTTTTGTTGGATACTTTTAGAGAACATGTTTTATGAAGGCTATATGTCTATATTTACACTGTAAACAGTTTTATTAAATAGAATTATGAAATGTTTATGCTTAATTAAGAGTATTCAGATGTATGAGAATTGTGGTAAGATCTTATATTATGTTTTGTTCAACAAACTTGGTAAAATCATTACCAATATTATGTATGTGAAAGGATTTGTAGCTATCTCATATTAAATTTTCTATATAAATTAAATTTTATGACTTAACAAGATATGAACCAACGCAACGGAATTTGTTTGATGTTTTAGTTTAATATAAAAACATAAAATAATCAATATCATTATAGTTTTATGATTTGTTTGCATACGTTATGTGAAATTTATTTTATTATTACAAATTCGTTTTTACATATAAATTCAAGTTAATATTCATTTTTTATAATCATGTTGCATAAATGAATGTTATAAACTTTGTACTTAGAATTAAAGAATACACTATAATTAAAAAAACATTTTAATTCAACAAAAGTCAAAATAAGAAATTGAATGAAAAGTAAAATGAAATGAAAGTCAAATACACTAATCGACTCAGTGACAACATTATACATATTCTTATGTACTAACTTAATGCTTAATTTATTAAATAATTTTTTAAAATTTTATTTTTCTAGGATATTTTAAAAAGGAAAACATCTATTTTATAAATCCATTTTTACAATTTAAAAAAAAAATATTAAATACTCTTTTACTTTTTTAAAAAAAAACTTTAGAAAAGGAAAATCTGTCATATAACCTATTATAGTCATCTTCTCTTCAGAATTTCAGAAAATAAATAAATTTTTATCAGTATATATTTTTATCATAATTTTTTTTATCAATTTTATATTTCTCACTACATATGTTTAATCATATTAATTAGCAACTTTGAAGAACCAAACTCATTATAATATTTTGCAATTATATCTCCATTAGGATTTTAGAAAAGGAAATTAGTATTAAATAAACTATTTTCATATCTTTTTTGTTTATGATATTTTAAAAAGGAAAATTTCTACAAAAATTACTACAGAACAATTTTTAAATTATCCTTTTAAACTATTAAATAAATTTTACGATTACTTTTTTTAATAAAAGACGTTTTTTATCTTATATATTAGTATATATATTAAGCCTTAGATATTTTAACACATGTCACAATATTAAAAGGAAAATTACTACCAAATAATATTTTGCAATTATCTTTTGTTTAGAATTTTTTTAAAAAAAATTATAAAATACATTTTTATTATCTTATATATTAGTATACATTTTTTAATGATTATATATTTTAACACATGTCACAATATTAAAAGGAAAAATACCATTAAATAATATTTTGTAATTATCGTATTTTAGGATTTAGAAATAGAAAATCACTTTAAATAATATTTATAATTATATTTTTTAAACATATTTTTGTTTTTATTTTATAACACATGTCACAATTTTAAATATAAAGCTTCCAAGTGTCATGATCATGTTAATTAGTGTTATGTTAAAAAGGATAATTACGTTTTTAATAAGATTATACTTTCTGTATTATGAAAGTAGGAAAATAGAAAAACTAGTGTTAAATATTGTATAAATGTTAATTTCGTATATAGGAATTGTATATAATGAAGTTACTATTTTTAAAAAATCTATACGAAAATTGGAAAAAATAAGATATTATTTGATAGTAATTTCCTTTTCTTTATATAATAAGATAGGAAAATAGAAAAAAATAAGATATTATTTGATAATAATTTCCTTTTCTTTGTTTAATAAGATAGAAAAATAGGAAAACAATAAGATAGGAAGATCAATTAACCGCCATGTGTCGCGATCGTGTTAATTAGTAACTTTGAAAACTAAGTTTTATATAATAAATGTTAATTTCATATATAGGAATCGTATATAATGAAGTTACTATTTTAAAAAAATCTATACGAAAATTGGAAAAAATTAGATATTATTTGATAATAATTTCCTTTTCTTTATTTAATAAGATAGAAAAAAAAAATAAGATAGAAAAATCAATTAACCGCCATGTGTTGCGATCGTGTTAATTAGTAACTTTGAAAAGTAAGCTTTATATAATAAGATGTGTCTACGTAGAAATAGCATAGAATTGAATTCTGAAAACTTGTTATTGCTTTTAGGTAAAAAAGCTCCTAATTTTGACTGTAAAATATCAACAAACATACACATTCTCTTTATTTAAATCAAGTGAAATAATGTAGAACATTAGATTCTTAATATATAAAGTAGACTTGTGTTGGTTGTTCAGCTTTCCACATCATCATTCTAGCATGGGGCAAAACACTCCATGTTGTTTTGCTATTTATTGTCGTATACCTGATATCAAAATGTTTTGTTAGGTCCTTGCTGGGTTCTGGAAAAGGTTGCAGAAGTGATTTCATTTGGTTTATCTGATTCCTGATTTCGTATTGGGTTTTTCATAAATCTTAACTAATATTTGCTGATTTAGTATTAGACTTTTTATACTCTGAGGCCCTTTAGCATTGCTAGGGTTCTTTGTCTCCTTCGGTTTCGTCTCCTTGATCAGCCGCCGAAGGTTCTGAAAAGATTATCAACTCCTGTAACGTCTCAGCGTTTGATTATCATGTTCTTTATTTCCTGTCATCGTGATTATTACACTCCGCAGCATTAAATCCGACTCATTGCATTCCTAGAGTAACTTACTAGAGCTTCGACTATAAAATAACCCCTCATCCAGACATGAGAATCACGACTTCGACGAGAACCAGAAGATTAGTCTGTTCAGCTTTCAGGTTATTAAAATGGCGAATCCTCACACCCTTCTTGCCGATTAGAAAGCCGGAACTCCAACACTGCGGAGGTTAGGTTGCTGTGATTTCTCACAAGCGACTCTTTTTTCCTCATGGATGTCAGCTTCTGCATCTTATGGAGCCTTTTATTAATAAGGTCTGATGATACAAGATTTTTATAGTATGGTTTTCTGCCTCTATGTATCAGTTCTTTCTTATCTAAGATATAACTCAAGAAATATGTATTTAATTATGATCTTATCGCAGGTATTGGCTGCAGAACGGTGTAGAGGATGTGAAAACTATGAGATGGCGTCACTTAATGAAAGGACGTAGGAATACCGAAGGCAAGTTGATTGAGAAATAATGAACATAAATGATTCACTTGCAATGATGGCATGAGAATACCTTTTGTACTTAGGTTACTCATATGTCATATCTTATACTGTTTTTGATTATTTTTTTGTCATCTACTGTTTTTGAGTTATAGAATACATTATCGTAAAGAAAAATAAATGAAACATTGTAGTTTGTAGTTGCAAAAAAAAAAAAAAAAATTGTAGTTTGTATATATCTCATACATACGAATAGGTGGAGGGAAAACCGAGACATTTATAGATTTTGATTACTTCCAATAAAATCTTATTACAATGATGTTTATTTTTTTTTATCGTTTTTATTGTTTTAGGAGTCTCCACCCCCATCAACAATGGTTTCTTTAATTTTCTTTCCATATTTTTCTTTTGAAACTATACCAGCTAAATTTAAGTACCCCGATAATAAGTTTAGGTACACATGTTAAACCAAAGATTTTTTTTTACACATGTTAATGCATGTCATGTATCTAACGTATTTTTATGTGATATCTAAACATAGATGCATCCATATTAAAGTCTCTTGCCTATTTTAATGTATTTATAATAAATAGGTTTATTTACTAAAATTCAATGAACAAATGAATGTAATCAAAATAAAATATAGCTTCAATATTTATTGAGCTAATTTTATTGGTCATCAAAACTTAAAATTTTGGTATTCGAAATATTAATATTCTCTCAAATATTTTAATTTTATTTATCAAATATTATATAAAAAAAGTTATAATGTTTAACTTGAAAAAATTCTTCATTAACTATTTACACTTTTTGCAGAAATATATACTAATAGCTAAACTATATATTTAAAACAGCTTAAGCATAGTACATTGATCCTATACAAATCCGTACAATCTTATGTATGACTTTAAAAAGCTCTAAAATTTTAAATAAACCGAAAGGGAAAAGAGTATTTGGATAAACTATCCTAGACAATAGTCAATTCAGGTCCAATCAATGATAGACCATGATTAAAATTCACTTACTGAATTCAAAATCATTTTGAAGACAAAGTATGTAACCAATATGTCAGTAATGAAGTCCCTCACAGATTGCCACATCAGTGACATTGACAAAGTATGAGAGGATGTCAATATTTTAAGAAGATGAACGAATTATTATCTTTATTCGAACAAAGATAATCGTAAAATAAACACATGCATTTCAACATTTTTCTTTCTGGAACATCGATTTTACTTTATGTTTTAAGTTCAATTATATATACTTTCTTGCAATTATCAGCTATTTATTTTATTTTTATTAAATCGATCAATAAAACCACTTACACTACTGTCAGTAATCACTATCAAATGAATCAAGAAACAATTTTAAATTTATTTAACAATAAAACATACGAACCCGGCGCGTAGCGCCGGAATATCCCTAGTAGACCAAAAATTTGAAGAATTAATGAGTAATGGTTATTTACGTTGTTGTTGTTTTAGTACGCTCAGTCGGCTCATGCACTAAGACAAATATTGGATTTGACTGAGGATGAAGCAGGTTTCCACATGAAACAGAGTGTGTTCCTCTACCAGCTTGCAGTGCAGACAATGCCTAAGAGTCTCCATTGCTTGTCAATGAGGTTAACTGTGGAACAGTTCAAGTCAGCTTCAGTTGATATTGAGGATAGTGAGAAATTTTCAGATCCCTCATTGCTTCACTTTGTTATCATCTCCGACAACATACTTGCATCTTCCGTTGTGATCAACTCAACGGTTGTACACGCTAGGGTATGTATTAAATCCAGCTTCCTTTACTGTGGTCACAGGAGCCCTTATATCTAATTCTTGGTTGTTTGTTGATTTTTCAGGAAAGTAGAAACTTTGTTTTCCATGTACTGACCGACGAGCAGAACTACTTTGCGATGAAACAATGGTTTATCAGGAATCCCTGCAAATGTTAAGCTAGATGGGCTTCCAACCTAAAACCAATTGGCAATTAGGGGAGTGACCCATCCACCTTATATATTAGTAATGATCTCTTACAACTACCAATGTGGGAAATTTATGTGTCTAATACGCTCCCTCGAGATGATGGCTCTTTGAGCGTCAATTTTGGAATGTTTGGGCAAGGATCGATGGACCAACTTTGGGCCAAATCGATGAGGATCGGGTTGGACTGCGTGGATCGGGCTCTGATACCATGTTAAGCTAGATGGGTTTCCAACCTAAAACCAATTGGCAATTAGGGGAGTGGCTCATCCACCTTATATATTAGTAATGATCTCTTACAACTACCGATGTGAGACAACTATGTGTCTAATAGCAAACAAGCAGCTATTCAAGTGTTAAACATTGAAAAGATGGAGCTTGGTAATCCAGATGTGAAACTCTCTTTGCCTACAGAGTTCCGTGTCTCCTTCGCTGGTGGTGAAAACAGTATGGCGTCACAAGGGAATAGAACACACTACTTATCAAGTTTCTCTCAATTTCACTATCTTCTTCCGAGAATATTTCACAAGCTGGAAAAGGTTGTGGTTCTGGATCACGACGTCGTAGTCCAGCGAGACTTGTCTACCCTTTGGGAGCTTGATATGGAAGGAAAAGTGAATGACGCAGTGAAGACGTGCTCTGTGAGATTGGGTCAGCTAAAGAGTCACAAAAGAGGAAGTTTTGATGCTAATGCTTGTCTCTGGATGTCTGGATTGAATGTCATTGATCTTGCTAGATGGAGGGAGCTGGGAATTTCTGAAACATACCGGAAATTTTACAAACAGGTCAGTTTTCTGAAAGAACCTGAAAGAGAGATTGGGTGACTCTTTATTCTTATTTCTTGTTTCGGTGTGTGGCAGATGAGTGGTGGAGGTGAGCCAAGAGAAGCAATTGCATTGCAAGCAAGCTTGCTTACGTTTCAAGACAAAGTATATGCTCTTGACGACAAATGGGCTCTATCAGGGCTTGGTTATGACTACTACATCCAACCCCAAACGATAAAGAACGCAGCGACCCTGCACTACAATGGGAACATGAAGCCGTGGCTAGAGATGGGAATCCCACAGTACAAAAGCTATTGGAGAAAGCATCTGAATAGGGAAGATGGATTCTTGAGCGACTGTAACGTGAATCCTTGATGGAGAGAATAAGTAGAAGAAACTACAAGGGGAAAATGCTGTAGAAGCAGGTTGGTTGGTCACACACGCAAAGAAAAAGATTTAGAGTGGCATCTCATTTTTTTGTGGGGGTTAAATAAACCTGAATGCATTGCTGAAGGGGTATGAAGCTAGATGAAGATGATTGCAAAATCAGCTTTTGATATTATTATTTAAAAAGAAACTTGGATGTTGTATATGGTTTTTTGGTAAAGAGAGGTGTGCCATCATTCTTTTAGTCACCTTATTTTCCATTTGTCATTGTGTAAGTTTTTAGTTACTAAAAGTATAGAAGGCCATAAAAATGTTTCCTACTATTTACTCCATTCTACAAAGATTTAGAAAATAGATTTTCACGCTTTAAAATAAATTTACAATGCAAAATATAATTTTAATTTAATACTATAGTTACAAAAAATATTATTTTAATAGTAAGTATTTGGTTAAGCAAGCTAAAATGTAACACAAAATTTCCATCTTTATAAAATAAATAAAAAATATAACTTTTATCTTCGTGGAATGTATCTATACATAGATTTGCTCAAAAAACTTCATTCACGTACATACACATTTGAAGATGACGGACGAGTACAGCTACTAAGGCGGAGTCAGATTTGGTAGGAGATAACTTAGGTTTGTATTTACACTACTCTGCAATATGCACTACAAGAAAGCAAAGAGAAACATATAGTGTGCCAAGTACAGAGCGTAATCTTCAATCACTAGGTGAAAAGTGGGACGAAAGGTCGTCGTAATCAAATTTTTGTGTACATATGACGCATAAACCGCAATCTTTTTGTTTATAAGCAAACGATATAGACAACGAAAGGAATATAGAGATGTACGAGAGATGTCAACGTAAGTGAAACATTTTGTTATAACAATGGACGTAGGAAAA
>OVBX01005402.1:0-11617 GCA_900406325.1 Erucastrum elatum
ACAAAAGAAGAGGACATAGTAAAGCGGAGACAAGCTTTGGAGTGATGCTTCAAGAGAATCTCAATTTAGATGCGACCTCAAACGCAAACGCTAACACAACGTCAGCTTACCAGTTGCAAGAATCTGATCCCTCTCACCACCAAGCTTTGTGGCGAGATACACACATCAGTAACTGCGATTTCAAACCGCAGCTAAACATGACGAGTAGCAACAACCGCGGGTTCTTCTTGGATCATCAGTTCAGCCCTCACGGCAGCTCAAGTACGGACGGTAGTACAGTGACATGTCAAGGTTTCTCTTCTGACAATCCGTCCAACACTTTGTACGGACCAACGGCAACAACTCCTAACTCCTCTTCAGCTATGTTTCATCATCATCATCATCAAGCTGCTGGCTTCAACATGCCTGGCTCCTCCGATCAACTACCGTCTAGGAATCATCAGCAATCGAATCTTGGTTACTCTCAGTTCGGTTCATCCACCGGAAACTACGACCAGATGGCGGGGACGGCGTTGAGATTCTCTAACAACGCAACGTTTTGGAATCCTGCGGCGACGGTGGAAAACGTGGGTTCTAATCATCATGAAGCGTCGGCGAATTTTTTTCCGGCGTTACAGCAGCCTCAGATTCACGCGCCGAGTCTTGACGAACAACCTAAGGTATGCATATATACTTCACGTGCTCGTTTATGTAAGTACATGGATGTTTTATATATGTATTGTTATCGTCGCAGAGTGTATCGGAGATTCGAGATTCGAGTAGCTGCGAAGTAAAAAGAGTCGGAGGAGATCCGCCGGCGGCGAAAAGGACTAAGAGCGAACCAGCGTCTTCGTCACCGCCTTTCAAGGTATTTTTTTTCTTGCTTTTATTATTTAAAATAGAATAATAATAAAGGCATCTTTATTCATTTTGATATTTTATAATGTAGTTAAATGAACAAAACTTTCCATGGTTTTATCTCAGAACAAACGACAACGAATCTTTTTACTCTTTATTTAAGCGAATAAATTAGGTTTATCATTTGCATAGTTACAAGTTTGTAAGACATTCCAATTTCATACAAATCACAGAAAAGCAAGCAGGTTTGCTAAGTTGTATTCTTTTCAGTATTAACAATTCATTCTTGCATAAGTTCCTGCATGATTCTTATGTTTTTCTCCTTAATTTTTTTATTAAAATATTATGTTTTGGTATTAGGTGAAGAAGGAGAAAATGAGTGACAGAATTGCTGCACTCCAACAATTGGTTTCACCTTTCGGAAAGGTACTATCTCTTTTTAGCTTTCAGAAAGATGATGAGTGTGTATTAGTATATTTGTTTACTGTCATTATTACTTATCATATTATTGATATCTTTATTTTTAATATATATATAATATGTAAAGTCTATTCTATATATAATTATTTTTGGGAATGAATGATTGAAATACAATTCTTAGATTTTGTTTCACTGAATATCATGTGGTTTTGTGTCAGACTGATCAAGCATCAGTGCTCTCTGAAGCCATTGAATACATTAAGTTCTTACACCAACAAATTTCAGTAAGTTAGCCCATCCCTTGTTTTTATAGTATATAACTTTTTGGTGCTACATCTCTATTATTAGTTAGTTATTGTATTTCTACTGATCGATGTACAAACCTGCAAATGATTATAATTCAGGCTCTGAGTAACCCATACATGAATAGTGGAGCTTCTTTAAACCATCAACAGGTAAAATTATTTTACGACTGAAATACGGTGCGGCTCGTATTCTTTCTAGTATGTGTATATATTTATTTGATGGTTGCTTCATCGTCAAGATTAGACAAAGCATTATTCCAAGAAACAATGTAGCGAGACGGTTTGAAGTTATCAAAAACTTATATTTATTTTTTGTGTCTTTTTACAATGACGCATGCAGAGTGATCATCCCAGAGAGATAGAAGTATCAGAAGAACCAGATCTTAGAAGCCGAGGTTTATGTTTAGTACCAGTTTCGAGCACATTTCCAGTAACACAAGATACTACAGTAGATTTTTGGACTCCTACCTTTGGTGGGACTTTTAGATAGATCGATATATACATGAAAAAGTTGCATTAGATGTTGGTCAACATATATTTTAACCTATATACACGTTGATTTATTGAGAAGAGAAACATCGCAATTTAAAAAAAGAAGAAAATAAGTCAATGGACAAGCGAAACGTTTGCCCAGTTATTTATATTTTGATTCATAAGTAATCTTCAAAGTAATGTGTAACTGAAGAACTATATGATGATGATATATATATGAGTTACTGAACTTTGACTGTTTGACAGGTATGCTTTTCTTTCTTTCACACGATTAACGTCTCTAAACACATTTCGAAACACATTTAGAGTCTTCTTTTGATTGCTGTTATACTAAAATGTATAAATGGTATATATTAAGTTTCTCGTTATAGGAATGTATGGATGTAGTTCAAGTAGACTTCGTTGATTCAGAGAACTGGAGAAAGAGAAAGATCGATTTAATTATGGCGGAAAGGAGCTTTTGTTTCTTCCTTTTTCAGCTATTCTATTTTTTGAAAAGGAATAATTAGATTCTATGATTAAGAGAGAATAATGTGTTGATATGCATATTTTGATTGGACAAGGGAAAAAATAAATCTTAGATATTTTATAACCTTGGAATAATGTTAGTGGAAGTAAAATGATGGCCTACGCCGGTTTTAGTTCGTATTTTATTGTTATTTAAAAGTTATTTTTAGTTAGATATTAAAACTATTACAGAAAAAGCAGTTGATTTCCCAAAAGAATCTCTCTCCCTCTATTTTTCGACGAGAGAGTTACATTGAGAGACACATTGTGAATTTGTGTTTTACTAAAAGATACAATACAAACTTAGCATACTTTTACTCCACTTTTACTTGCCAGCTGTTTTCTTCCGGACCAAAATAACCCTGACTTTTTCTAGAGAGGAAGTGTGTTAGTTTTAGGCTCTGTTCAAAAATGCGGACGCCTAACCGATTATCCGTCTAGGCAAAACCGGCTCAACTATTCGGTTGACCAATTACTCGGTCAATGAACCGATTAATCGGTTCTAAACCGATTTTTTACCGATTAAAACCCACGTAAATTTAGACTATTGAACTTTACAAGTGGGCTTGCAATTGAAACCATCTGTAAATTATGAAATCTCCACTGAACGAACTATTATATTTATAGCAGTCTTCATCAGCTTTTCTTCTTGTGTTTCACCGATGTGAGACTTTGTTACATTGTATGTTTTATACTTTTTTGTCTAAAATTAATAAGGCAGCACCGTTGATCGAGCCTACACCCTTTCACAGCCTCAACGTCATCAAACACCACTATACCACAGTCACTAGTAATGTTTAGGAATATATTGTCTTTTATATAAACATATTTTTAATTATAAAATACGATAGTAATATACAATATACAATAAACATATAACATATGTTTAGGAATAAATATACGATGCTAGCAATTAACTTTTGTTAAACCAATAAATATAAAATACGATAGTAATATACAAAAACCATTAAATTCTAATATATTTATATTATACATTTAATTTAAATATTATAATAAATAAAATAGTGATTAAATTAATCCCTGCGTATACACTCGATTAATCCCAAATTTTTCAAAAACTCGTTAGGCCCGGGATCATCCCCGACTAGCGCCTAGCGTAGTTTCGAACATGGATTTTAGAGAAGTCACCGTCGGATTTCTTCCTTGTAACTAAATTGCATTTTAGTTACAATAAATGAGGAAAGGTTAAATTTTAAAAGTAGGTATATGGGGTGAAGAGAATCGTTTTTGGTCGTTTGATCTAATTTAAAGTAAAAGATCTAACGGCTGTGGGGAATCTACGAAGGTTCTTGGTGGATGATGCAATTAATAAGCTGACGACTGTGCTGAAAGAGGCAGGAAAGCGGAAGGCATCTTTTTTTCCTAAAAGAGCTTGAAATTGTGTTGAGAGCTACGGTGAAAGAGACAGTGATCCGAGTCAGCTATAACTCTCTCAAACATGTCGTGTCTCTGTAACAAATCTATTTCGCGAAGCTACTGCAGTAATGCCGTGTGTTGATTTTCTTTTATGTTGTAAGTGCTATTTTTTTAGAAAGTAATGATTTTGATTATTTCTTGTGTCAAATGCAAATGGACAAGATGTGTTTGGTGATGTCTGGAGCATGGTCTGTGGTTCCGATGGGGAATGGAAGTTCGTGGTGGACAAGAAGAAGATGGTCGTTCTCAGTTATATTGTGGATGAGACTCTCGAGTTTATTGTGATTGTTGTGGTGGTCAGAAATGTTGTGGATGAGACTCTCGTGGTTATGGGGAATGTTGTTGTGGTCGGGAGTACTGTGGTCAAGACTCTGGTGGTCAGTGGGAAACAAGCATGTGTGCTTGGTTAAAAATGAAAGAAAAAAAAATTGTTTGAGGAAGTTGGTTTATAGATTAGTAAAACAAACAATCCACGAACGTTCTTGATATCAAATCTATATCAAATTTGACCTGAAAAACTGTAAGAGGTATCAACTAGCATTATATAGAGACATAGAGAGACATGGACAATGATGACATAAACATTCTTAAAGGCATTTAACATATACATCAGTGCTTCTTCAACCCACGACAACGTATCCACCAAGTTCTCAAAATATAACCCAGCACAATTCATGTATCCAACAATATGTATCCACACATCCATGTCTTTACCAAACATTGCATCCACAAGCAAAACCTCCACATGCGCTTGTGTGTCCATAGATATGTAGTTCCTAATAACCTGCAAAATTATAAGACAGAAAAATCAGACAAAACAAACATAGGTTAATCTACCAAGTCCTCAAAATATAACCCAACCACAATTCCCGTATCCAAATATATGTATCCACACATCTGTGTCTTTACCCAACATTGCATCCACAACCGATCCTTGCATTTTTAAAATTTTCGGCGAAAGCAACAAGAAAGTACACATAAACTAAATGGGGAAGACATATAGAGAAATTAAGGATTTGTATCAGTTGTAAACAACGTTTCTGTTATCTGCAGATTTAATTACACGGGAACTAATGTGGGAATTTGAGAGAGGAACCAAACAAAAAAAAAGCAATTAGATAGATTGTCGATGTTGACAAAAACGAAATTGGGTAGATTTGGTTAGAAAAAAAACGAAAAAAATGAACCTTGAATGTCGGAGATTGCCGAAACCAATGAGAATTGTCTCACCATTTGCGTAATGTACATTATATTGAACTATACGGGTTCGAAAGAAGAGAAGTAGATTATAGTTCAAAGAAAGTTTTTGAAATGAGAGATTATGAAGATGGCGATAGTTTGAGTTATCAGGATTATAGAAAAAGATTGGTTATCTTTAGTTAGAAAGTGAAACGATAGAGACCAACTTAGTAGCTTTTTTCATTTTATAGTTAATGGAGAGTAGTGACTTGCCTACGGAAAGAATGTCTCTCTGTACGGCGACAAAGAGAGCGATAACAAAACAGTTACAATTTCTCATATATCTCGCCACGATCTTGGTGGTTGATGGAATTTCTGATCACGGAGTGGAGATTTCTACGCAGAAATTATACACAACGTTGAATATCCCCACGATTCACAATCGTGATGAAGCGGTTACGAAGTGGTTATTGAAGGAGTGGCAATATAAACAGAGTATTGCGCAACTGAGTTTGATCTACAATCTCTTCACTCTCTCAACAATCTCTTTCTATATCCTGTGGAGATTTCATATATTTCTGAGATCAATGGCGAACAATATTCGGAGAGCACTCCAAGATATTTCTCTTGGAAGTGAAGATGCACTATTTGTTCTTCCAGCGGACGTGGTTCGACAAGCAGAAGAGGAAAACCGCTTCATAATCATTGGAAGGCCGGTCATGCCACGCAAGCAGAATCTTCGTGCAATCATCGCCACCATGCCAAGGAGTTGGGGTTTTGAAGGGGTGGTTAGAGGACGGGTGATTGAAGGAAGGAGGTTTCAATTCGTCTTCCCCTCTGAAGAAGCTTTGGATACGGTGATGAGAAGAGGACCCTGGGCATACGCAGAGCGTATGTTGGTGCTTCAGAGGTGGACTCCTCTAATGGATATGGCGATGCTCAACTATATCCCATTTTGGGTACAGATCAGAGGAATTCCACTTCAGTTCATGAACCGTGGGGTCATTGTGCATGTGGCTCGTGAACTGGGTGAATACATCCAAATGGACTATAATGAGGAATCAGGAAGTAGACTGGATTGCGTGCGTGTAAGACTCAATTGGAACATCAACAATCCACTTCGTTTCCAGCGCAACTTTCAGTTCACAAGGGGTGTTAACACTTTGCTGAGGCTTCATTATGAGAGGCTACGTGGTTTCTGTGAAACCTGTGGAATGCTAACTCACGATTCTGGGGCTTGTCTGATCCAGAATGGTGGGCCTGATCAAGGAGATGGAGACCAGGGAGATGGAGACCAAGATAATGGTGATGAGAATGCGGATGATACCGAGGTGGAACTGGTTCCAAATCAAGGAGTTATCATTGAGGAGATCCATGAGAATGAAAATGAAGAAGCTGCTGAGGGTGATAACGCAGAGAGAGGAGGAAACATGTTTGAAGCTGCAGAGTTACTAGAACCTGATCACGATGAGGATGAACGAAGCTTGCGCCAACTGGAAGAAGATGCTGATGATGAAGAACTTTGGACAAGCAATGGCATGCGCACGATGTTTACAGATGACTACAACACTGATGAGATGTATAACCCACTCTATCCAGATGGTCAGCACTTCCCAAAACCACCTGGAGAAGACCCTACTTCAAAGAGAAAGGCGTGGTTAGCAGCTGCAAATGGAAACGCCAAGAGGTTCTTTAGAGTGGAGAAGGGTGAGTGCAGTGGAACTTCGGATGCAAAGCGTAAGCGACACAACTCACCAGAACAGGTTGGAATGACTGGAGCAGATGATGCACAGATGGAGGAAACTAACACAGAGAGAGGCGCGGTGGGCCCAGAACCACCTCTTCCACCATGAGGACAACCTGTTGGAACTGCCGAGGATTGGGCACAGACTCGACAGTTCGACGCCTCAAGGAGATAAACCGCAAATATCTCCCGGACATTCTGTGTTTGTCAGAAACAAAGCAGCAAGACGACTACGTACGCGACGTAGGCGCTCAACTAGGATTTCCTAATTCCGTTATTGTTCCACCTGTAGGAGTAGGAGGTGGTTTAGTAGTTTTTTACAAGCAATCTGTTCTGCTTCATGTAGTTAGCCAGTCTGCTCATCTCATAGATTGTAAAATTAGCTTCAATGGAATGAATTTCTACTTCTCGTATGTGTATGGTCACCCAAATCCTTCTTACAGACATCATACTTGGGAAAGATTGTTACGGTTGGGAACTACACGACGGTCTGAGCCTTGGTTCCTTTTGGGAGATTTTAATGAAATATTGGGTAATCATGAAAAAGATGGAGGATGCATTCGCCCTGAAGTCTCTTTTCATGATTTCAGACAGATGATGAGATTATGTGAACTTGTTGATCTTCAATCAGTTGGGGATCGGTTCTCGTGGGTTGGACAGAGAGGTACTCATCTTGTCAAGTGTTGCCTTGATAGGACTATGGCTAATACTAGATGGATGGCGATGTTCCCTGCATCACAAACTGAGTTCCTAGAGATAGGAGAATCTGATCATCGTCCTTTGATCACATATATCTCTACTGAAAGAGAGGAACCTCGTAGATACTTCCGATTTGATAGTCGGATGATAAATAAAGAGGGTTTCACCGACTCTGTAAGAAGGGGATGGAAAGGAACATGTCAAGCTCAACTACTACATATTCCTTTGGTTCAGAGATTAAGTCAATGCCGACATTATATCTCTCGTTGGAAGAAGCAGAACAGAAGTAATGCAGCAGATAAAATAGATATTCTGAGGGCTCTACTGGATAAAGCTGTCACAACGGCATCAACAACACAAGCAAGACGATCAGAGCTTAGAGAAGAATTAAACCAAGCTTATATAGAAGAAGAGATATATTGGAAGCAAAAGAGCCGTGTTAACTGGTTGAGATCAGGAGATCGTAATACACGATACTTTCATGTAGTTACAAAAGGGAAGAGAATCAAGAACACCATCAGTGTGATTCAGGATGAGCAAGGGGTTATACATAGAGGTCATAAGGAAATTACGAAGGTGGCTACCACCTATTTCCAACATTTATATAGTTCAGAAGGTAGTGATAATGGGCTGACAATGAATGTCTTCCAAGAATTCCCAAAAAGAGTTACATCTGCAATGAATCAAGAACTCACTCAACCAGTTACAGAAGATGAAGTTCGTCAAGCTGTAATGGATATTGGAGCTCACCGTGCACCAGGACCAGATGGTTTTACAGCTGTTTTCTATCACACTTATTGGGAGGATGTCAAAGACGATGTGATGAAAGAGATATCAGAGTTCTTTGAGACATGACATATGGATCATCAACTCAGCCACACTAACCTTTGTCTAATACCTAAGGTATATCCACCTACTGGAATGAAAGATTTTCGACCTATAGCTCTTTGTAATGTATCTTATAAGATCATTACTAAAGTTCTAGTCAACCGTCTGAAGAAACATCTGAGTAATATAATATCAGAGAACCAAAATGCTTTCATTCCGGGAAGGATGATCTCTGATAATATAGTAGTTGCACATGAAGTTCTACATAGCCTCAAAGCACGGAAAAGACAAGCAACCTCGTATATGGCGGTTAAGACTGATATTACAAAAGCCTATGACCGTATAGAGTGGGAGTTTCTGAGAGAGACAATGAAACAGATGGGCTTTAATCAATGCTGGATTAGTTGGATCATGACTTGTGTCACTGCAGTCCGATACTCGGTACTGATTAACGGTGCAGCAGAGGGTTTCATCACTCCTGAACGTGGTCTTCGACAGGGTGATCCCCTATCACCATATCTTTTCATCATTTGCGCTGAAGTACTATCACACATGATGAAGAAAGCAATGAGAGAACGATCACTGATGGGAATCAAAATCTCCAACAATGCACCAGCAGTTAACCATTTACTATTTGCAGACGATTCTCTCTTCTTCTCACTGGCCAATGACAGAGCTGCACGGAAGTTAAAGGATATTTTTAGACGTTATGAGGCTGTATCAGGTCAGGCTATCAACCTCAACAAATCTTCTATTACCTTTGGATCTAAGGTGAGAGCAGCAACTAAGACAAGAATGCGTACTCTGCTAAATATTCACAATGATGGTGGGATTGGGAAGTATTTGGGATTACCATAGCAGTTTAATAGCAAGAAGAGTGAGATGTTTGCATACATTATTGATAAAGTAAAATCAGTAACACAAAGTTGGAAGCAGAAGCATCTCTCTACAGGAGGTAAGGAAGTGCTCCTTAAATCTATAGCGGTGGCAATGCCTATCTACTCAATGAACATATTCCGACTACCTAAAGAGGTATGTACAGAAATCAATTCAATCCTAGCAAGATTCTGGTGGGGATCAAGTGATAAACAAGGGCTACATTGGTATGCATGGGACAGAGTGAGTATCCCTAAGAGAGAAGGAGGACTTGGATTTAAAGATTTGGCAGCTTTTAATCAAGCGTTGCTTAGTAAACAAGTATGGCGAATCATGCAACATCCAACATGTCTTATGGCTCGTATTTTAAAGGCTAGGTACTTCCCAGATGAAGATATCTTATCTGCAAAACTCAAAAAGAAAGCTTCATATGCTTGGAAATCTATCTTATATGGTAGAGAGTTACTAGCTAAAGGAATGCGATATGTTATTGGCGATGGAACATTAGCTAACATGTGGACGGATCCATGGATTCCAGAGCACCCTCCAAGACCACCAAGACCACAGAGTGAACCGGTGAATGGTGAGAAGGTTTCAGATTATTTTGACAATGATAACGCTCAATGGAACGAGCAAAAACTCAGGGAATTTGTCATCGCTGAAGATGTTGATCGTATACTTGCGTTGAAAGTCAGTAGTACAGCACGTCAAGACCTTCTTGGTTGGCATTACAATGAGGATGGAATATACACTGTAAAGTCTGGTTATTGGCTAGCTACGCATTTACCCACCAATATACCACCAATAGCGACGCATGGAAGATTAGATTTGAAACAGAAATTGTGGAAAACAAAAATGCCAGCAAAACTACATCATTTCCTCTGGCGACTACTCTCTAAGAGTTTGGCGACGGGATCAAATCTCAAACGACGGCATATTGTACAAGATGCTCAATGCAAGAGATGTTGCTCCGCAGATGAGACGGAAGACCACTTATTCTTTGATTGCCCTTATGCCAAGCAACTGTGGCATGCATCAGGTTTTTCAAATCAAGTTATAAACCATCAAGGGTCGACTATAGAGGATAAAATTGAAGCATGCCTCCAAGGTTCTACCTCAACACGGTTAGCACACTTCCAGGACCTCCCCATATGGCTGCTCTGGAGAATGTGGAAAAGTCGGAACACCCTAATCTTTCAACAAAAAGCGGTACATTGGAGACGGATCTTGAGATATGCAAAGGAGGATGCAAATGAATGGAGGCAGAATGAGAATATGCAGAATCAAAATACAAGCACTGCTCGTTTTTCTCAAATATCACGCAGGCTACATTGGCAACGGCCACCTTTGAATTGGATTAAATGCAATACTGATGGTGCTTTTGTTCAGTCACAAGATCGTAACACGGCTGGATGGATCATTAGAGACCATTATGGTGTCTACCGAGGTTCAGCTCATGCAAGAGGGAGGAAATGTAAGGACAGTTTGGAATGTGNATTGCTGGAGTCTTGGCTACAGGAAACTCATCATTGAAAGTGACTCTCAAAAGGCTATAAACATTCTCAACAACAAGAAGCTACACTTCGCTTACTATAATTGGCACAGGAAAATCAGATGGGGGTTGCAAAGTTTGAAGATGTATGTTTCCATTGGATAAATAGGGAATCAAACCAAGCTGCAGATCGTCTTGCCAAAATGATACCACATGATGTTGTTTTTAATTTCAATTTCTATGTACCGTACTATTTACATAGTTTGCTACATGAGGACTATGTCCATTCAAACTAATCAATAAAAGTCGATGTTATAAAAAAAAAAGAGACCAACTTAGTAGTTAAAGGCTATCTTAGTAAATTCGCATTGATAAAGTGTGTCAAATTGAGATGTGTATTTTAATGTAATAGATAAGTCAAATTGTGTCTTTTTGAAACACAAGTCAAATTGTGTCTGTGAACGTAAAATTCTCTTTTTCGACACATGACCCATCAAATTCATTTGATTTCCATCTTAATTATTTTATCCTTAAAAGTACAATATATGAAATTTCGAAAAATGAGAATGGTACGTGGCTTCTTTTATAAGTTAACGTGATTAGCATATAACAATAGTATTCATTGTCGTAGGATTGACTCAATTCTATGATTTTTTTTTGTTTAAACTCAATTCTATGATAAATTCAAAAATTCAAACTTCAATATTGAGAACGACAGAAAATAAATATGAACAGTTGCAATTCTATTCACATTAATCTTAACTTCACAATTGTGTTCATATGTACAAGTATTTCCATTAA
>OVBX01005404.1:0-13151 GCA_900406325.1 Erucastrum elatum
GACTCCATGGTCACCATCACCATCCTCAACATCACACAGTACTGCTTCATCTAAAATGAACCATTTAAATGGAAATGTAAGCTTGGCTAAACCATAAGATATATGTTACAAGCTTACATTTCCAAGAAAAATAATGCTGGCGAATAAATCAGCTTTTATATCTGAAGCTGTTTGGTATCCATATTTGATATCTATCACTTTATGTCTTCTTTGGTGCTAGTTTCTTTGATTTTGTCTCTTGAAACTTGAATGCTGAGGCTAATTTTGTGTTAAAATCAGCTCTTGCTTTGTCTGTAGTTAACTCCAACAATGGAGTGTAAAATTTAAAGTAATGCATTGTTGGTTTGATAAAAATAAAAGATTTCTAGTTTTCCGATTTCTCTTCGTCTTATAAGCAGGGGTGTCAGAATGAGCTAACTCGCTCAGCTCAACTTAGTTCATTGTGAACTTATGTCTTTTATGAACTAGCTAGCTCAGCTCTTTTATTATATGAGCTTCAATATGTAAACTCTAACTCAAATCATCTTAGATCATAAGTTAAATGAGCTAACTCGCGATCAGACATAAAAAAGAAATAAACAATATAAAAAATAGAATATTTTTATAATATAGTTCAAAATTTAAAAATCGAAAGCATTACTATTTAAATAATTAACAAACCAAGACCTAATAATATATTAAATCAAAAGTAAATCAGTGATTCAAAAATATATTCTACATAAGAATCATGTGATGATTCATATTCTAACTCCTTATATATTTAAATCATATATTTAGTTTTATATATTGGTTCTAGAGATATATGATATGAAGATTTATATCAATATTTTTTTTTACATTTTAAATATATTTATTGCTTTTTGGTTTTACATTTTAATTTTATAAGATAAATATAATTAATATAGAAACTATTTTTTCTTATCTAAGAAAAAAAAGTCATCCACATATATATACATAAAGTATAAAACGACCAAACTCATGACTTAACTCATCTATCTTATTAAAGCTGAAGTACACTTTAAAGTTGTTTGGAAACAATGATAATAGTAAAAAAATATAATAATTGTTTGGAAACAAAGATAACATTATACTTAAAAAATAATGAGCTTAACTTGAATCATATATCATTATGACCCAAAATACAATTAATATTTATTTTTAAATTTTGTATGATTGTTATTAATTTGTTAAATAAAATTTTTAGAACTATTTATAGTTTCAATTTGAAGGTTTTTTAATAAAAAAAAGAAAAAAATATAATCTATATAATATATATTTCATATTGTTACTTTCTATTTTCATATATTTTAAATATCTTCCTCAAAATTTCTTTAATTATAAGATATATAATTTAACAAATACATTATAATTATAAGTTATTCATTCATGAGTTATTCTGTGTATTTAAAAATGATACATTATTATTAAGTTAAAAATATTAAATTACATAAAGTATATATATTTGTAAAATTCTTACTACTGTGTTTACGGTTTGTATTATTTTACGGACGCTCCTATTACACGACGTAAAATACGTAATATAAACAATAAAAAATAGTAAAACTGAAACCGTAAATATTTAAATTTCTAAAGTTTGTATATACTAGATATATATTGTAAAACATGTACCCGGACAGTTGTGCGGATCAAGATCTAATATTTATTAAATATCGTTCATATAACTCATGATCTAATTTAAAATCTATCATTAAACTTATTTGTTAAAGAACCTAAAAAATAGAGATTATGTTCATAAGAAATCAAGATGAGCTGAGTCAATTCATAGGCTATAGCTCATTTTAACACTCTTACTTATAAGCAGTGCCGTGCTGGAGTTGCTTGGGGCTTATAACGGCACCAGCGTCGGCAAGAGATTAATTCACTGAGTCTATTAAAAATTCAACATATTCAATTATTAATATAATCACCTTTTATTTATTTTGAAAAAAATTGATTAACGCAAATCCGTAAACGTTTAACGCCTGACTTTTTTGTTTCTAATATCTACTTTCCTTCCTCTTTTTGCTTTTATTATCAATATTTTATTACCTAAAAAGAGTAAAAGACAGTGTGTAGAAAACTCCGATGGAGAAAACGAGAAGAGACTAAAGGTTACACATCTCGACAAACAACAAAGACAAATTACACAAGAAGCATAAACTCTAACGAGACAAGAGACTAAAGGTTTACATATCTCGACCATCCAAACAAAGTTAAGCTAAGAAACTCAAACAAACCACCAAGAAGAACGGGCAGGAGCAGCAGACACGACACTGCATACACGACACTGCAGCATACACATGGTGACACGGAAGTCGCAAACGCAAAGGAAATAGAACCGAGGAGGGCCAGTGCCGTGAGAAGAAGCCTGATACAATCAGTCTTTCTTGGTTTTAATCTATCTGCTTTTTAAAAAAAAACTTCGATGAAAATAGCCTAAATTGACAAAAAAAAAAGATAGCCTAAAAGCATCGGAGAATAACCGTGAGAAGAAGACTGCTCTCATGCATTTCTCTCATTTCCTTTTTCATTTTTTTGAAAATATTTTTAATGGTCAGATACTCTAAGAGAGATCCATGACTGCAGATACTCTTAGTATTTTGTGATAAGATAATTATAAATTTAAATTAAATTAAAATATTTGACTATATAAATTTATTTTTGTCCCCTTTTCCCGTTTTACCCCTACCCGAAAATTTCATTTGTTTCTTTTTTTTTTCTTGAACTCACATCTCTATCATTTACTAAGTTAACAAAATAACATATTTTATAAATTTTAACAAAATGCATATCAGTTAACTATAGTTAGTTTAACAATTTTACATAACACTGTAAAAAAACGATAATATTGTATGTTTTGTAACAGTTAGCCAACCATGTATCAGCTAATCATAATATATTATATAAAATATTAATACAAAGTTAAATGTAAATTGTTAAATGACTTGTTAACCTGCTAACTTATGTCATAGCATATAACAAATTATTTATCAGCCAAAACATGTATCAGCTAATCATAATATATTATATAAAATGTTGACGTAAACTGTTATATGATTTGTTAGCCTTCTGAACTTATTTCATAGTATTTAACAAAATATTTATCAGCCAAAACATATCAGCTAATCATAACATGCTATATAAAATGTTAATACAAAGTTCAACGTACACTGTTATATGACTTGTTAACCTACTAACTTATTTCATAGCATTGAACAAACTATTTATCTGACAACGATAATTTAAATATTTTTAACATCTTGACAACCGATTCAAAAAGCGATAACCATATTTTATAACCGCTAATCGAACATGTATCAGTTAAGAACATATTATATAAAAATGTAACCGTTAAGTTTTCACGTACAATGTTATATGACTCGTTAAACCGGTAACAAATTTCATACAATTTAACAAATTAAATAACACCCAATGTTAGCTATTTATTAACATCTGACAAACCATTTAAAAAATATTTAATATGCAACAGATAAGAAAAACTTTATCTTATCATAATACTCGACTTGAACTTGCATCATCTTCGTCGTTCCAAACCGACCTCATATGTTTCATGTATGTGTTGCTCTGCCGCTGTTCCAAGCCACCAACTTTTGAATTGATTGTTGCTCCCAACCATTGGTTGATGTGTCATATCCTAGCGGATTTCTTTGTTCGTAGAACAGAATAGAACATGCTCCGTGACGAACTGGTGGTGGTGATGTTGTTGTTACGGTGGACTCTCCGGGAACGAGTGTAGCGAGAGACAAAGATCTTGGTTTTGGCTATTGGTTTTTGAAAGTAAATCCGGCGGTTGATAATGCGGCGGAGCTTCCGTTGAAGAGCAAACTATAAGGAAAACTGACTTTATAGTGTCAGGAAACAAATTTGGGTATATGGAAGAAAATTGAACTTGTTATCATTACTCCAACGCTCTGCTCCATCAAATCTCACGGCCGTTCCACCAGTGAAATGAAGTTGTTGCTGCTGCGGCGGCTGTGACGAGGAAGAAACATGATTTTTTACGGTAGTTATTCTTAATTTAAGGTTTGCGGCGGTTTCCAATGTGATCTTCTTTTGAGTAAATCATAATTTTCAATAGAAAGAGAGATTTAGAATTGAAGAAGTAGAAAAAAGTAAAGAAAGAGATTGCTTGGTCACAATAATTGTGGAGACAAAAGAGATGGAGAGAGAAGGCTGAGAATGTTGGGGCAGGGGTACTCTCGTATTAAAAAAATGTCTAACAGTGTCGAGGGTATAGACCTAATTTTGTTCTTTCTCGTGTATATATAACGTAATTTCTCATAATTTATTTACTGCAGGCATTGTAGGAAAAAAAACTATATTTCTTGTGTGTTTTAATATATTTTTAGTGTTTTAGTGTTTCTATAAAGAGATGATCAAATTCTTTTGTCTATGAAACTTTTAGTTATTTAATATTGTAATTATTTTATTATTTTGGATACAATACATAAAAGGGTATAATTTTAAAATGGGAAAATGTCATTTAAATTATCAACTTTCAAAATTGGTTGAAATAAAACACAAAATTTTCGATAAACCAAAAAAAAAAATATTTAGCTTTTATCGATGAGCCATTTTAATCATAAAATTTTTTTGACCATATCATTTTAGGCATACCGTTAGTGTTCATTTATAGTTGACTAACATTTTGTCTAAAATGACTTTTAAAGTTGATGTTTTTTTGCCACACATATAAATCAATAATTGTTTTTCAAAAAATATACTTTTAAGATCAAACTACAATATACTTTTAAGATCCAAAATATTGCTACATAATTAGAATACCATTAATTTTTTTTTCTGAGAATATAAAACTATATTAATATTTTACAGACCATAAAAAATTATGAATCACAATCCAATTAGGACTATATGAATAGTTACAAAGTGATATCAATATCATAAATAATTACAAAATTTATTTATAATTATTTATTAAAATAATTATTAAACTAATGATATGTTAACTAAATTTATTTTAGAATATAAATAAAAATATTTTACTTTATATTTTGAAGAGAAAAAAATATTTTAAAAATTAATTTTCAGTTTTTTTTCGGAAATTTGTTTGTTGATTTATATGTGTGTCAAAAAAACATTGACTTTAAAAGTCATTTTAGGCTAATATAGTCAACTATAACTGTTTAAATGACATCAACCATTCTAAACATTACACACTGCTTCATTGTAGAAAGAACAATTCAAATGGAAATGTAAACCTTGCGACACCATAAGTTATATATAGTAATGTTACAATCTTACATTTCCAAAAACGAATAAATCATTGTAAAATACGAACGAGACCTTCGTGTGACATATAGATTATATATATATATATATATATATATATTTACTATAATATTATTTCTTACCAGATATGTATATAATGTGTAGTGTAAGTTATAATGTAAAATTAAATTTATGTATAAGCTGAATTTAAAGCTTAAACTAAGAAAAATGATAAAAAAAAACAGAATTTCAAAGATGAATATATTTATAGAAATAACAAAATTTAAATGACACTTTTCCCGTTTTGAAAGTTGATGATTTAAATGACTTTTTTCCGGTTTTAAAATTGACTTAGGACAATACAATGCAGACGGAGATCGAGTCTACGCTAAATCTCAACCGTCCGATCAGACACATTCTCTATATATTTTGTGGCCTCAATGATGGAGACACGTACTGGGAACGCGATCTCAGACGTTTGTGCGTTGTTCTTGCGGGTTCTAGGGGGTTATTCCATGGATATGACTCCTTATTCACCACTCAGCACTCATCACCATTCTAAACACCACACACTGCTTCATTGTAGAAAAAACAATTCAAATGAAAATGTAAACCTTGCGACACCATAAGTTATATATAGTATTACAATCTTAGATTTCCAAAAGCGAATAAATCATTGTAAAATACAAACTGTAAAATACAAACGAGACCGTCGTGTGACATATAGACTATATATATAATTAAATTTACTATAATATTATTTTCTACCATATCTGTATATAATGTGAAGTGTAAGTTATGATGTAAAATTAAATTTGTGTATAAGCTGAATTTAAAGATTTTTTTTTTTTTGTCAACTTTTTTTTTTTTGTCAACGCTGAATTTAAAGATTAGACTAAGAAAAATGATGAAAACAAAATTTTAAAGATAAATATATTTATAGAAATAACAAAATTAAAAAGAAAAAATCTAATGTAATCTGAACAGTGGGAACCCTTAATAATTATGGGGGGGGGGGGGGAAATTGGTGAACTATCTTTNATAGTATCTATGAAGTGACATAAGTAGACAAAGACATACATTTGGTATTAGATTTGGACCATAGAACCCTTAGCATCTGACCCAAAGATCCCCGACAAGTACAAGCTTCAGAGACAGATCTGATTCACTGTCAGATGATAGGTTACTGTAGCGCAGCATAGGGTTGCTATTAGATCAGCTGATAGCCATTTGTTTCTATGGTTTTTATGAATCAATATTTTACTTTTTTGAAATAGCTAATATATTTTTTCCAACAATTAATATAAATGTTTAAAACATTATAATATATAAAACTAAATTCAATTTTAGAACAATTTTCACCGACATAAATGACTAAACCGCTAACAAATAATGTAACAGCAAAATAAAAAGTTAATGGATAGTGATCATGTTATCAAGTATGTAATTAATCATGTTTCTGTGTAGAAATAAATTAATATTTTTAACAAAACTAGTATTAGACTCAAACACCATTTTCAACAAAAGACAACAAAAATTTGAGTCTAAGGAAATTTTTACTCTTTTGCATATATATTTTTAAATCACAATTAGTTATGCTTAGTGCTGATGTCTTCTTAAAGATGTCTTTGTTTTTGAAGCAATAAAATTTTTTATTTTTTCATCAATCATTATTTTTGTTTTTTTCCATCCATCAATGCTGTTGTTTAGAATATTATAATCTATAAACATATATCCACAACTAAATTGAATTTTATGACAATTTTCACTGACATGAATTATCCAATAGCTAACAAATATTGTAACAACAAACTAAAAAGTTAGTGGATAATGACCATGTTATCAAGTACTTGATATGTACTCAATAATGTATTTGAAAATTTTTATTAGATAGAAAAGCAGTATGAATTAGTTGTTGATATGATTGACAACAGAAATTACAACTGATTACAAGATCTCAACATTTAAAAAACTATAATTCGCTCTAAGTTTTAATATTAATTTTAAATAAATTGTTAGTGGTTAACTTGTAGGTTAGAAGCTGCACTAGTGAAATAACCTTGTTTGCTATAGATATATAATTTGTTAGTCGATACATAATTTGTTAGTTGATACATTGTTTGATGTATGTGTTGTTAATTGACATATTGTTTAGTATATGCATTCTATGATGATACTAAATACAATAATATATCAAAATATTTAATTTATTAAAATAGTAATACACAATGATACAATTTGATACATTGATACACTCTCTTTCATATTCCTTCAATTCTCCTTCCTTGTCAGGCTGTCACTGATATCATTTTTTAAAATTTTAAATATTCTTCTTTACTCATTTTTTGGTATCAAACTACATGATATCTAACAAAATATATATTGTGTAATAAATAACATATCGGATAACAAATCATTTAACAAACAACATATCTACTCAGATCAAGTATCAATCCATTTGTCAGCAAAACAAACCAAGAATTAAAAAAATGTATAAGCTGGCAAACTATTTATCAAAACATTTATCAGTTAAATCAAATTATGTATCAATTAGTGACAAATCTTTATAACATCATACTAACTATTTATCGATCTTTGATATCAAACTATGCATCAGCTAAAAAACATGTATCATGTATACAAATCGTGTATCGATTAATGATTTGTACCAGCTAACAAAACATGTAATATGTATCAAATCATATGTCGGATAACTCAACGATTTATAGAACAAATATATCAAATAAAAAATCCTAGGCGACTTACAAGTTTTTTTGCTAAATAAAACAAGCTGCAATTACAAGTTTAGACAGTCAAAATGAAAATAACATAAAAACTATAACAGAATCATTATAAAGTAATATTCACTCATAACAAAAAGAAAACGCTCAAACCAAAAATAAGAAGTAAAAGAAAGAAAAAAAAGAAAATTGACAAGCAGTAGAAACATGTCATTACGAGCTTGAAATTCTTTTCTTATGCTTTTGATATTAAATTATTATTTGATAAACATTCATAAAATTGATTGTAAAACACAGAAAAAAATGGAGGTAAAGAAGGAGAGACTGGAGAAGAATAAGACCACGAAGGAAAAGAGAAAGGCGGAGTGTTGGATAAGAGAGGTAGTAGAGAGTTAGAGTGAGACCTGGCACATCTAGTTGTAGGACTGTGAAGTCTGCGATTCTACAGTAACGTCTGACGGAACTGTCTTTAGTCTTGCATGTAGACGAGTAAGGGTGTTTTTGGAATGAAAAAATGAGTTTTTTTTAGCAGTGGTAAATGCTGAATTGAAACCCTTGTTTAGGGTATATGAACCAATTTTTTCCATAATTCTGATGAAAAATAAATAAATATATAAATATATATATAAAAAAAACATTCCCGTCCCACTCATTTGTAATATATATAGGGAGCCTAGGGCCATTGGCTTTTTTCCAAAGTCATGTGCAGGCCTGATACAAGTCCAAAAAAAACATTCCCGTCCCACTCATTTGAATTATCTTATCTACTAAAATAGTAAAGTGATGTGCCCGCCCTGATACGAGTCCAAAACAAAAACATTACGGTCCCACTCATCGACAGCAAATTTGAATTATCTACTAAAATAAGAAAGGAATGCGTCTGCCAGGAGTCTATTGCTTGGAAGGCAATTATCCTAACCGTTGGACTACAGACGCTCTTGCTTACTAAATGATAAGTTCTAAATATAGCAACCAGTCCCATTTGCCTATTAGCCACTGACAATTGAAATATGGGTGTTCGTTAACCAAAAAGGGTTCAAGGACTTCAAGTTTTCAACAATGGCGACGACCTTGAATCGATTATGCAGATCAATCTCTACTCTCTCGCGTCGAAATCAGCATCAAGCGCTCTTCAACTCCACTCTCCATGCCTCTCTCCCTTCGCAGATTCCAGCTCTTCGATCAACCACCCGCTCTTTCCTCGACTTTTATAAGGTAAATCTGATGAATCTCTCCATTTCTCGTAGCTGACAGTTATTATCATCTATCAATGTTGTTTTTTCGGGATTGGTGCAGTTCGGGAACAAGAAAGCGATTGAGGACGAACGTGCAAGACTGTAAGCTTCTAATTTTAAATTTCGGTTCAGCATTTGAAAGAAGTTAATAAGTTGGAGAATGGTGTGATGTAGGGCAGTAACGATGAGATGAATCGGGGGTACTTTGCTGATATGAAGGAGTTCAAGGAGCATGGTGGTAAGGTAAATGATGATGATGATAGTAGTCACAATCAAAGACCTGAGATTCTGTTTGAATCATACATATTAATTTGGTTGCTTGCTTATTGTAAATCATATTGGTACTTTATATGCAGATATCAGCTGCAAATAAGACTGTAATTCCTGATGTGTCAGCTGTGAAATTTCCTGAGTTAGCAGTTACTCTTTCTAATGGAGAAGTCCTGAAGTTGCCTATTACTTCCAGTACCAGTGAGGTTAACAAAGAGAGTTTGGCTGTTCCTAATGTATCCTTGGTGTGTCTGTCTTTCCGAGCTAGCTCTCAGGTACTTCAACTGGAACCAAGAAAATGTTTGGTTAGTTTGTGTAGAGGTGTGTAGGATTAATGGAAATGTTTCTTGTTGAATGGTTTTATGATGCAGTGTTTTATCAGTGTTGAACCACTTGTTGATAAATATGACCTTGTGTTATGTCTTTTCTAGTATTGTTAATGCTGCTGCTGGGATGTGGCTGCTGTGTCTTACAGGAAATGATCAGTTCGTGGAGCAAGCCATTCCTTGATACGTTTGGCGATAGGGAAGATCTGCGGGTGTTTGAGGTACTGATCCTGCATCGTTTTGTATTGGCAGCTGTTTTTTTTTTCTCCCAGTATCTTCAGGACAACTTGTTTTCTCGCGATTACAGGTTTCGTTCATAGATAAATGGCTGTTGGGCTTGGCTCCCATTAGAAAGCTACTTCTCCAGGTCTTGCAAAAACCGAAGAACAACGAGAACAGTGTTCTGCAGAGGCAGGCTGTTTACTCATTTGGGGACCACTATCACTTCCGGAAAGAAATTAAAGTTCTGAACCTTCTCACCGGGTATTGAAATTTTTTCCTCTTCATCAAGAATGCACAATAGATTCACACACTTGACCGTATATTATTGTTTATGTTTTAGGTATATCTTCTTACTGGACAAATCCGGGAGAATAAGATGGCAAGGTTTCGGAACAGCAACTTCAGAGGAAGTATCTCAACTTCTCTCTTGCACTTCACATCTCTTGGAAGATCAATGAGAGGGTAACCAATCTTCTCTTTCTCTCTTCAGTCATTAGAATAAAAAAAAATCTCCTAGTTCTCTTTAGGCCTACAAATGCTACAGCTAGAAGCAGAAAGAGAGTCAGTGTAGAATACGCTTGGTTTGGTGTGACTTATACAATTAGAAAGATTTTAGCGTTACCTTGGATGCTTCAGAGTGAAGTGTTACAAAATTTTCTTTAAGCAACATCTTGTGGAGCACCTTCTCGATAGAGTTTCACCTATGCAAATAAAACATCTGAGGGTCTTTTTTATCTGTTTCCCTGACATGACCAGATCGATGCTTAAACCGGAGACCTGTCTCAAAAGACAAGTGCTCCAGTGGAACAACTAAATTTCAGAACGGCTCCCCGAAGATAATAATGTATCTCTTTTATCTTTTGTTTTGTTCAGTTTGACTCGGTTGGTGTTATTAGAACCTTCAACGTAATAGAGAATCCTTTCTTCCGATCTAATATTAGTGCTGGACGTTTATACTGATATATTGACATGCCCATCCTTCACATGTTATCTTTTAAAAATGCTGAAATCGAAAACCAGTATACAGCACCAAACTGTATATTTAACAGACTATATTCCGAGTCTTACCGTTAAAGAAAAAGAATACCTAAAGGATACTATTAAAAGATTGACTTTTAACTTCTAGCTGAAAAAGAAAAGTTACATCCTTTACTTCATGGTTGATGGTTGGTGGAGCATAGTCTATAGACACATTACATCAGTGCAGGCACTAACATGTCTTTTTATGCAACAACCATGAAGATACAAAAGAAAAAAAGCAAAGTTACTTCACAGATCACAATATTTACCAAAAGACGCCATTTATTTATAGGGCAATTGCAGTTTATGACTATGAAATAAAAGTTAATTAGGTGTATGGATAGTCACTGTTCCACATTTCATAATGGCAAAGATGCCCTTGCTTTTCTTCTTCATCATCCAAACTAAAAACCGAATCTTTGGATCCCAAAACAAGACTGAATCGAGATTAACTATCTAAGCAGATCAGAAATTAATAGAGATCTTAACTAGTTTTAAGGTCCCAACCACGGCCACGGGACAGTGATCGCCTGTCTTCTACTTTCCCTGCGATTTCTAGTAAAGACAAAATGATGATGGTGAAGGAATAAGAGGATGAGGTTCTCAATGTGTGTAAGGTCGTCGGAGATGACGGAAGTTGCTTTGAATCTCGAGGACTTAAAGGCGATGATGGGTAATGTTCAAGAAGATGGTTTACGCGATGGATACTATTCAATTTTATTAATTTGATTTATGGTGAAAGTTATGAGATTTAGGATTCAAATCTCGTTTATGTCTGATGGCTCATGATGGGATTCCTAAACAAAATTGATTTTTCAATACACATAGATAACTAGTGTTAAACTTAAGCTGTCCAGATTATTTTCCTAAAAAAAATTGTTACTGTAAATCCAATGAAAAAGACTATGAACAGTAAACTTGATCGGATGTTCATAAAACACCAAATCAACACTAGTCATCAAACAATCAGCCTCCACAGCCGTCATCTTGTTATAAGCATTTGCCCTCCACCGCCGTGTTCCTGCATCTGCCGCCGTGTTCCTGCCCCCACCTTTGTCTCGTGTTCATCCTCACCTGCTTTTTAATTATTACCTTCTTTTTAATTATTTCCCATACAACCTCGACTGTGCATTGGGGCACCAACGTAAATTACACCCATAGTACTCGAGACTATTCATACCAGGCAGCTAAATATTTATTTTTTTGCATCATTCCGCAAATATGTTATGTTTCTTAGTTTTCTAGCCAAATTGGCCTTATTTATAAACACGCCAAAACGATAGTAATAATTTAAGCGAAGCTTCATTCCAAAAAAATTAATAAATTAATCACCAAAACTTTAGTACTGTCACCAGAACGTTCACTTGACGTTTCTGTCTCTCTCCTTCTCTCCATCTCTCCTCGATAAGAGAAAGTTCGAACTCGTAGAAATGGCGGTAGATTCTCCTAAAGGAGGAGTAATCATCGCTGCCGTGTTTCTACATGCTGCGACGACCATTGTTTGCGGCGGCTCCGACTCGGTTCTCAAGCTGGAGAGGTTGATTCCCCCGAGCCATGAGCTTAGCTTGGCTCAGCTCAGAGCTTATGACTCAGCTCGCCATGGGAGGTTGCTTCAGTCTCCTGTCGGTGGAGTTGTTGATTTCCCTGTCTATGGAGCCTCGGATCCATTTCTCGTTGGGTAATAATATACACACTGTTTGTTTCTCTATTTTGATTTTTTTTTGAGTTTCTCTTTATATTTTCCTTTATTTCATTTCCAAAAATGTCATTTTAATAGAAACATGTATGTTTCTGGTTAGCCTGAGTAATGTGATTCGATTCTGTCTTTAAAGATTCGATGCGTTTTACATCAGATGTGATTATAAAATAAATGAACTTGTGGAGACTTCATCATGTGTTTCAAAATAGAATCAAGAATAGTTTTGATTCTGTTTCTTTGACTCTTGTCCTTTCCTTATTTAGAATCATACTTGCTGTTGTTTTTTGATTTCATGACAGACTTTACTATACAAAGGTCAAACTTGGTACACCCCCAAGAGAGTTCAATGTGCAAATCGACACGGGAAGTGATGTTTTATGGGTTAGCT